>PITA01009546.1:50976-77123 GCA_004023965.1 Spilogale gracilis | reverse complement strand
GGGTGGCTCAGTTGGTTAAGCGACTGCCTTCGGCTCAGGTCATGATCCCGGAGACCCGGGATCGAGTCCCACATCGGGCTCCCTGCTCGGCGGGAAGCCTGCTTCTCCCTTTCTCACTCCCCCTGCTTGTGTTCCCTCTCTGGCTGTGTTTCTCTCTGTCAAATAAATAAAATCTTAAAAAAAAAAAAAAAAAAAAAAAGAAAAATTTCTCTTGCTATTAAATATACAACTAACTTTCTCTGCTCTGTTCAGAATAAATTCTGTAATAAAAAGAACAATAATATACCAATATAGTCACATATTAATATAGTTTAGTTTTCTAAATATGGCTTTTTATATTTAATATAATTTGAATAATTTGAACAATTTTAAGTAAATTACTTAAGGTGTTTCATATTTGTTTCCTCAGAAACTGAAAGAATTAGATTAGATGAACTTTGTTAGGTTTCTGAAATGATAAATGGTTAAAATAGCAATGACTTAAAGGTTTAGCAGGATTGGTTTGTAATGTCTAGATAGACACAGACAAATAGATTTAAACAAATAAAATCGTTGGTAATTAAATGTGAAAAACTATGTATATACATATGTATGAGAAGTAATAGATGATAAAATGGATAAACATGTTGGTAAAAAAAAGAATATGTATTTGAATGGTTCAGCAAAAAAAAAAAAAAAAAAAAAAAGAATCAGGATGTAGTGGAAATGGCAGAAATGGAATGTCACTGAAGGTGACCACGCAGGATAGAATAAAGATGGCAAGTTTGCTGACACTGATCATTTACTCCCTTTCTAGATAAAAGAAACTGTAGGTGTCTCTAAATCACATTTCTATGGCCATTGCTGTTACTAGTGTTATTGTTATGTCATGAATACTATTATAATTAGCCTTTAGGTAGCAGGGTAGGAATGGATGTGGAATGGCTTCAGTGATAACAGCTGAAGGCCCCCAGGAAGAAAAAAGAGGCTGCACCTGCCACAGATTGCATTTGAATGGCCAAGGGGTTAATAATATACCCATTCTGGGCTTCCCAGTTGCTTACAATCCAGACATATAATTTGCAGGGTGATTGATCTTTCCAAATTTGCTGCTTTCATAGATTTTTCTGTTTTAGTTTAATCTCTTTCTATTGCTGTTTCCATTGGATCTTTTCCTCAGACAGCTCCCTCCCTACCCTTTGGAATATAAGTTCCTTTGAGGTTTAAGGCATTTTTTTTTCCCCCTCAGTCACTTCATCCTCTCATTTTCAAGCCTGGATCCTGACACAGAAGACCTGCTTAATGAATTCTCTGAGGAATTCACAATTTTCAAATTCTGATCAAATTCTTAGCTCTAATGTTGTGCACACTTAAATCTCCTCAACATGGTTTATTGTCGTAATCTGTAGATAGATGGATTTTCCCCTTCATTAAAATAAGATCATAAATTTGCTAAGATTCTTAGTAAACTTAAAGCTATACCACATGCTAGTCAGAGAACTTATCATTGCAGTTTCAGGGACATGGCAGGGCATAATTTTTTTTTTTTAAGATTTTATTTATTTACTTTGAGAGAGATAGAGGGAGAGCTGGGGGAGGGGCAGAGAGAGAGAGAGAGAGAGAGAGAGAGAGAGAGAGAGAGAGAATATCAAGCAGACTTCAGGCCCAATGGAGAGCCCGATGTGGAGCTCCATCTCAGGACCCTGGGATGATGATCTGAGCCAAAATCAAGAGTCAGACACTTAATCGACCTGAGTGCAGGGCATAATTCTACTCAACAGGGCATTGACATAAATGTGGGGTTGTATACATTTTTATGGAAAAAAAATTGTGTTTTCCTGAGAATAAATATTATTTTATTCAATATATATAGAGAGAGCATGTACCATGAGAATTCATTTCAGAGGCACATGTGGTACATATTTGTCGTTGCGAAGCTTATTTTCTAAAGAGGGGTGACACAGAGTAAATAATAAAAATAACAAGCAGGTCAATTGTAAAGTACTTTAGAAGGTGCTAAGTGGGGCAAACAGTGCTGGGAGAGTAGGATCTGCTATGTGAGCAGGGGAAGGTTTTGCAGGAAGTTTGCGGTTTTAAATAAGGACAGTTAGTATAGGTGTCATTGAGAAAACAGTATCTGGAAACTATACAGAACAGCGAGAAAACTATTATGGCTGAGGAGAGGTCAGAGTGGACAAGAAAAGTGTTAGTAGATAATGCCATCTAGTTAAGAAGAGGATCTGCTGAATATTGAAGGCCATTGTAAGAGCTTACTTTTATTACGAGTAAATAGGTCACTAGTACAGGATTTTAAGCAGCAGAGAGACAAACCTATTGTTTGGCATGTTAAGGGGAGGACAAAACTTAAAACACTGGCACTGGCTAAAAATCTTTTGCATGGTAAGGTGAGAGATTATGGTTACTTTTGACAGTATGGTAGCAATGGACTTGACAAATGACTGGCTTCAGGACACATTTTGAAGGAGTATCCAATAGAATTTGGTGACAAACTGGAAGTAGGTATATGAGAGGGAGAAGTGGGGTACATATTTCCACCTCGAAATTAGTAAGCACTGTCGTGGGTTACAGTAGTTTTTTGTTTGTTTGTTTGTTTTTTAAGATTTTATTTATTTGACAGAGAGAAACACAGCCAGAGAGGGGACACAAGCAGATGGAGTGAGAGAGGGAGAAGCAGGCTTCCCGCCGAGCAGGGAGCCCGATGTGGGACTCCATCCCGGGTCTCCAGGATCATGACCTGAGCCGAAGGCAGTCGCTTAACCAACTGAGCCACCCAGGCGCCCCTCAGTAGGTTTTGCTACAATGCAGCTCAGCAAACATAGATTCTACATGACATTGTTACTTGAAAGCTCTCTTGTTTTGAAAAGCATAGATGTTGATATTCCAAACTCAAGGTAAATAGACTTTATCAGCCATAATCTGGCATAAAGAGCTGGGCCAAAAATACATCCTCAATAAATACTTGAGCCCCACTTACTTTTGATGGCTCCCTTCCCCCTTTGCCCTTGAGCTCTTCCTGCTCACATCTTCACTCATTGCTAATCACTGTTCAGTTGTTCCTCCAAGTGTTAGAGGACCACCCTGTGCAGTCCAACAACGCCAGGTGTGTGTTGTATTGCAACACCATAAGATATTGTAATAGCTTACATATCTGAATTTCTGTCTCAACAGCTTATAAGATCCGTAAGGACAGGAAATATATGGTGTTTACTGCTATATTGCAACTACCCAGCATTGTACCTTGGGCGTAATAGGTTCACAGAACATTTGCGTGGAATTAAAAAAAAAAAAAAAAAACTAAACTAAAAAAAACCAGATTAATAAATGAATCAGCAATCCCTTGTCTTGATGAATTTTGGCCGTGCCAATTATCAAATTCAGATATGTCCCAGTCCATCATTGAAAGCAAAGGAAGAAATTCCTAAGTAATTGGATTGGTTAATTGCATTCACTGCTAACTCATGCTGTGATGTTATAGCAACTTTCCCAATGTTTCTGCGTTTTCTCTAGTTGGCTCTCTAGTACATAGGAAATGTTTCCCGCTTTCATAAAAGTCTTATTTCTATCCCTATATTTTTGTACAAATGATTGTCTCTCCTATTTAATGAAAGCCCAAGGTAACTGACCTTATTTTAGTTACCTCTTCATTATGTTTTATACATATTTTTATACATCTAGTAAGTTTTTCCCTTTTCTAACTCTGGAAAAGAAGTATGTCTCTACTTAGGATTTTTCCTCCCTGTGTTTTCTTTTATTTTCCTCGTATCTATATTCTTTTCTAACTCCTTAGTCTATTGAAATGTGCATGTCCCTGACAGACTTAAACAAAAAAATACACAACAAAACCTCATCCCTTAAATAGATGTTCACAATATTTTTTTTTAGGATTTTATTTATTTATTTGACAGAGAAACACAGCGAGAGAGGGAACACAAGCAGCGAGAGTGAGAGAGGGAGAAGCAGGCTTCCCGCCGAGCAGGGAGCCCAATGTGGAGCTTGAACCTGGGTCTCCGGGATCATGACCTGAGCCGAAGGCAGTCGCTCAACCAACTGAGCCACCCAGGAGCCTCAGATGTTCACAATATTACAGCATCTCTTTATTTTCATAATGAAACAACTTGGAAGGATATTGAACATCCTGTTTCCAAGACCACACTCAGGCTGTTTCGTTTTGTGTCCATAATTGTTTCCTTACTTTCTAGAATGGATTTTAGAAGTCAGGTACACAATTGTTTCAGTGTGTCTATATTCTCCAAAATACTCCTGTCAGGTGACTGGAAATTATTATTAACTTGCTCTTGTCAAGCACATTAATGTCCATTTAAATTACCAAGTGTTTTGTTTGTTTTTCAAACTTCATTCTCTTAATTCCTTGTAATGTTTGTCAGTTGACTATTCTCTACTTTCAATTCATAAATGTCCCATTTCCTTTCATTTCTATGATCCCTCCTTGTGTTGTTTCTTCTACCTATTTAATTTTTTTTCTTCTCCACTTACTGCTCACACCTCCTGAGCACAGAAATATGAATATTACCCAAAAAAGTCTATGATCTTTTCCTATATTTCTCTTTATTCTCTTAATGATCTTATTCACTTTTATCTTATCAGTTACCACCATATAAATGAGTTACTCCATCTGATGGTGACAACTTTCCATTCAACTTTTTGGATATTTTTTTTTTCTTAAAGTAGGTTCCACATGGAGCCCAGTGCAGGTCTCATGACCCTGAGATGAAGACCTGAGCTGAGATCAAGTCAATGGCTCAACTGACCAGGCACTCCAACTTCTTGGATATCTTCACATGAAATTTCTAAAAATTCTCTGTCCAAAATGGTGGCCACTAATCATATATAACTGCTGTGCATTTAAAATGTTCCTAGTATGAGTTGAAATGTGCAATAAGTGTAAGATATATGTTGTTTTAAAGACATAGTACAGGGCCTCCTGGGTAGCTCAATCAGTTAAGCATTGGATTCTTGATTTCAGCTCAAGTCATGATCTTGGGGTCATGGGATCCAGCCCTACGTTGTGCTCCACACTCAGCATGGAGTCTGCTTGGGTTTCTCTCCCTCTGCCCCTTCCCCTGCTCAGGCTTTCTCTCTCTTTCATGCTCTTTCAAATAAACAATCTTATTTTTTTTAAAGACATAGTAAAAAATGTAACATAAAATATCTAATAATTTTTGTATTGTTTATGTGGCGAGATACATATTTTGGATAAACTGGGCTACATGAAATATGTTATTATATTTTGATTGAATAATGCTGTTTGAAAAAACCCAAAATATGCCCCACATTCTCTCTCAAACAAGTGCTTCCACCTGAGTTTTGATTTTGGATGAGACAGCAACTCTTTTCTTGTCCCCTTGGCTTTAACTCTCGATTTTTTTTTGACATTATGTCTCATAGTCCTTCTCTGCCATGTGCTCTTATTCCAACATTGTGCCCTTTTAATCAATTATCAAGCCTCATGGTATTTTCCTTTAAGCTTAAATTGACTCCACATTATTTTCATCTTATATTTACTTTTTGTCTTAGGTAATTTCCGTAACTAAAATCACCCAGCCTTAGGTTCCTTGCTCTTCAAACTATCCTATATGCCATCTCTTAATAAATCTCATTAAACATAACCTTCCTCTATGCAAAAAAAAATAATGTTTTCTTATATTAGTGAGCAACTGCTACATCTTTTAATCATTGATCAAACCTAAAAGTTTTTCCAGTGTTATTCTGTGCCCTACATAGTTGCTTTTCCTTCCATTTGCTTTGAGTTAGGTTTAGTATTTGACAGCCCCTTCTATGTCTTTCTACCTTTTCATCTCCATTTATTGAAACCAACCTAGTATTCAAATTCTATTTTAAATGTTAATCTTCCCATAAATTTGGCCACAAGTAGCCTCTCCCAAGTCTGAATTTTGGACAGCATTCTGTCTGTTATGGCATTTCCTATTTTTTAACTTGGTTGGAGTTTTCTCATTCATTACCCATTTCCTACTTAAGATGTTCTTTAAGAGCAAGAATTGAAAATTAATTATGTTTATAACCATCTCTAATGGCTCCCATGGTTCCTACCATGGCAGGTGCTCAAAATTATTTATTGTATAAATAAATGTGTAAATGAATTAATGAATAATGATATAATCATGCTTTCTAAAATTAAGGATTTTTTCCTGGACAATTTCCATCCTCTGGCAATAATGGCCCAACTTTTTGGGTATTGCATTTTGTTTTTTCTCCCGTTTTAGTGTGCAAATCATTGACTTTAGCAAAACAAGTATTTCACTTGCTGATGAAAATGCTTAAGACTACAAAAAAAGGGGGCATATTAAGAATCAATGGAAGCTGCTACATCTGTATCTTTTTAACACCATCTGTCTCCCAAGTTGTTAGATGAATCCAAACCCATCCAAGTTTTGCTGGTCTGCAACAGTAAAATGCTTCCATGGTAATTTCAAACAGATTGAACATATTTCAATTAGACAATTTAGTTGTAAGAGCATTGTCTTGGCAGATTACCCTCCAGGGATTATAATGAATATAGCTTAATTGGTTTATCAAGTAAAATTTACAAAACTCAGAGCCTTAGTTTGAAAAACTTTTAGGCATCACTGAAGTATGGATTTTGCATATGATAAATGTGATGAACACTGGCTATACTGCACTAAGTTTGGTGAGTGGTTTTATCAGTGAGATAACTACTCCAGCTAGCTTAGAAGTAACATCTGAAAACACAAATGCATTTTTTAAATAGCTGAGGAACAATAAATATAGCCCTTATACTGTAGTTGAAAATTAAGCCTCTGTACGGCATTTTGTCAAGAAATTGTGGCCTGACAATCAGAATTCCCAGATTCTAGGCCTAAAATTATAATATAGAATTAAGTTCCCATTTATAAGGCATGATAATCACAAATATCAAAATCATTACATAATCCCAAAAAATAAATCTTCATGTTTGTACAACTTAGAGGTATACAAAATAAATCTAGGGTTTAATCCTTACATAATTATACCTGTTTTCACCAAGTTAATATATAAGACTATCTGGAGTTAGTGGCAAATATGTATGTTCTTATTCTGTGTTTGTTAAGATTACATATGTAATGCTATGTGAGGGCATGACTGTATCATTAAAAGCAAAAATCACTTTGCTTTGGAAAGAAATGTTTATATCTTATATTTTTAAATCTCTCCTTTAACAAATGGAGGGAAAAGATAGTCAGAAAGGGCAAGAAAATCTTCTATGAAGATAGTTGTCCAAAATCAGACACCTAAATAGTTGGTCAGACTGATTTCTCAATCAGTGTAATTGGCTTCCCAGTTGGCTACTTTGGTGACTTTTATAAATAACTAGCAAACACTTGCTTCCAAAGTTGTGATGCAGTGAAGAAAATCAATAGATCCTCTAACGTTGAAACAGTGATTTAGGAAACTAAAGAAAAAATACAGAGAGTAAAGCAGTCCAGAATTTTCTAACTCCAACACTTTACACTCAATTTAACAGGAAATTAACCATGATTTCCAGGAAAATCCTTTTAATCCCTCTAGATAAGTATAATCACCACCAGACTCAGATATCTTATAAGTCAGAGCTTTATTCTATGATGTAATGGAAATATAATATAGCTTATGTCAACATGGGGATAAAAGCCAATTAAATTCTAATCAATACTCTACTATGTTTAAAGCATTCTTTTAAGCAGTTTTGGAAATATACTTTTGAAAAATAATATCTTACATTGTTTTAGTATTGTGCTTTATAAAATTCCTTGTATGGGTTGAATTCTGCTCCCCCAAAAGAAGTATTAAAGTACTAATTCTTGTCTGGGTAAATGTGTCCTCATTTGGAAATTAGGTCTTTCCAGGTGTAGTCAAGTGAAGATGAGGTCATTAGGGTGGGCTCTCATCCAGTAATGCTGGGTCTTTATAAGAAGAGGAAAATGCCATATGCAGGTGTGGACACACAGAGGATTTCCAGGTGACAACAAGGAGAGAAGTTGGAGCGATGCAACTGTAAGCCAAGAGATGCCAAGAATCCACAGCCATCCCAGAAGCAGGGAAGAAGCAAGGAGGGATTCTACCCTGTATCTCAGAGAGAGAACAGACCTGCTGACACCTGATTATAGACATCTAGCTCCCAGAACTTGGGGGTGGAGGAGGAGGAATGAATTTCTGTGGTTTTAAGCCACCCAGATTCGCTACTTTACTATGGCAGCCGTAGTAAACAAATACACTCTTTTTCATAATTACCAAATTTTGAATCATTCAGGGCCTGTCCTAATTCAAGTTTAGATGTCCGAAGATTGTGACAGGACATTCCAGAAAAAAGGAACTGTCACAAGAAAGATCACAGGGGTGGGGATGAAAGGCCCACATGAACGTAGCTTGGAGTCTGGTTGGTCTTGGCACTGCTCCCCGTTGGGAACTGAGGAAGTGAGCGGGGCACTGTCAAAAATAACTATAGCTCTTTCAGAAAAATGAACACCAAAGCTGAAAACAAATGGGCTGCTTGCTTCCAATTATTTTATTCATGTCCATAGTTCTAAGAAGAGAGGTAGGATGTGCCCATGTTTTATTACCACTATTTCTAAAAAGGAAGATAAAAATCATACAATTCAGGTCACTTACAGTAATAAAAAGCCTTGTTTTTTCAACTTCATTGGTTTTAAAAACACTGCAGAGTAGGTGAAAGAAGCAGAGAAACCAGTAATTACATTGGGGATGTAAGATTCTTGATCACATGAATCCTTGGGTTTATAAAGGGTTGTGGGCAATTCCTGACAGCAGCAAAAGCAAGTCATAAAGTTCTGTGTATTTAAGGCATCCCTCCTACTCTTCCTTCCGGGTATCTCAATTGAGGTTAATTGGAAATTAATCAATTGAGTTCACCAAGGAGACAGAGTCAGATGAAGCTAGAAGTTCGTGTATTACCAAACCCTGAATGATAAGACTCCATTTTTACAATTGTTTTCTGGGAGATATTTTAATGTTATCATCTTGATTCTTTTAAAATAACAACAACAACTCACATGTGCTGGAGACTAAGTGATTAAAATGAATTAAATATTAACACTCATCCTCTAACATGTTTGCAGATGATGAAGCAAATTCATTGGAATTTGCCCAGCCTCACACACCTGAAAAGAGTCAAAACCAAGTTTCCCTAACCTTTCTCCAAGGCTGGTGTATTGCACCATTGTTCTCTTCTGCCTCTGAAAGCTAGATGTTGTATATATTGAATACCAAAATCCCATATAGTCACTGTCTCTTATATCTATTTTTTTTTCCAAGCCAAATAGTCATCTTCACATATACAGTGTCATCTTCAAGAAGCACAGGGTTTCTCCTGACCATGACCTGGTGATCAGCTCTCTCTGTGGTCCATCTCCAGCCTGATTGTCCCAAGTCTGCCAATCACAACCCTCTCAGCCTGGTACTTATGAGTGTGGCACACAGTGTGATCCAGAAGAGATCATGTGTTCTCAACTCTGATTAGGTGCTTCTCTTTCCACTCCTTGCCTCCAAAATGTTTGAGGACAGTATTTGGAGGATGGTGGGAAGCAGATGACGGAGAAAGGGACTGACTGAGCTCATCCCCTTTGGGTGGTGTTTCTTTCAAAACAAAACAAGGAGTTTTAGGGTAAATGAGGCCATTTATGATTCCTTTCCTCTTAATTGCTACCTTTCTCTCCATAAACTGCAGGTGACATCTCCCTGCCTTCTCTGTACTAGATTCTTAAAATCCACACCCCTGTAGCTCTTACCATCTTTTTCTTATTTTTTATTTTTTTAAAGATTTTATTTATATAGCCAGAGAAGGAACACAAGCAGGGGGAGAGAGAGGGAGAAGTAGGCATCCCACCGAGCAGGGAGCCCCATGTGGGACTCGATCCCAGGTCTCCGGGATCATGACCTGAGCCGAAGGCAGTCGCTTAACCAACTGAGCCACCCAGGCGCCCCAGCTCTTACCATCTTGACAGGACTTATTGCAATGTCAACTCCTTTAAATCACATGTGGAAGGACCGTGTGAGGTTCACCACCAACCTCCCAGAGTGCCAGGTAGACTGCTTTGCTTTTAGTGTATATAATCTTACATTACATTGTGTAAGCTCTTAAGGAAGAGAAAAGATGAACCAATCATTAATGTGTGGAAAGCAACTCAGATTACTACTTGTAGAATATTTCTGATTGGGAAGAACCTTTTTCTCCATCTTTAGGCCTTGTGAATTTCATCATGAGTAAGAAGAGGACTTTATATTATCTGTCCTGACGATATCACACAGATGTATGTAGCTCACACTCTAAACTGATATCTTAATAAACATGAAATTGTATTACCAATGTTTTACCACAATCCTCTGCTGTTTACTTAGTGCTGTTTCATGTTTTATTGTACTTTCCAACTTTCTTCTTTGTGCTAAGCCAAATGATTTTGTAGGTAATAGATTTTTTTATTGTCCAAAAGTCGTGATCATTTGAAGGTTTATGTATATCTGTAGATCTTTTCCCTCTATTTTATCTTTTGAAATAAAATACACATAGTCTTCAAATGCAGGAGATGATGGCATGGGATGACAAATTGTCACAGCAAAAGAAAAGGTTGTTTAGCACAGCTTGTGTGCCTGAGTGTCAGTATTCTTCTAGGACACCATGGAGCTAAAGCTTCTTCCACTGATCATCAAAATACTACCTTTAAGCTAAGGACAGAGAACATCAGCATCTGTCAGATCACTTGCTAATTAAAATAAGGGTAACTGGCACCTGGGTGGCTCAGTCAGTTAAAACCTGTGCTTTAGGCTCACTTCATGATCTCAGGGTGGTGAGATCAATGTCCACATCTAGCTCCGTGCTGGGCATGGATTCTGATTAAGATTCATGGACACTGATTAAGATTCTCTCTCTCCCAGGGCCCCTGGTGGCTCAAATGGTTGAGTGTCCGCCTTCAGCTCAGGTCATGATCTCCAGGTCCTGAGACTGAGCCCCATATCCAGCTCCCAGCTGAGCAGGAAGTCTGCTTCTCCCTGTGCCTGTGCCTCTCCACCTGCTCATGCCCTCTCTATATCTTTCTGTCTCAAATGAATGAATTAAAAAATCTTAAAAAATATTCTTTCTCTCCCTCTCTGTGCCCATGTGCGCGCGCTCTCTCTCTCTCTCTCTCAAATAAATAAAAAAATAATAGCAATAATAATAAAATGAGAGTAACTCTACCTGGTTAAAAATAATTTTTTTTCAAAAATTTTAATATTATGATCATGGAGGAGAGAAATTTTTAAATAAGAATGATACAATTAGTCTACTTTTTCCTAACCTTCCATCCTCAGCCTGGATGTTCATTCCTTTTCCATTCCTTGCTTTTCAAAAGCTTTTGTGCTCTAAGGTTCTAGGCAGAAAAGAAATGTCCAGAAAGGATGATTCCTATGTATTCACTGACTCCAGGAACATTTTTTTTTTTTTTGAAGTGTCTGAGAAAATGAGATTTGCCCTAAAGGTCTTGTGAATAATCGTCAGGCTTTCTCTCATCTAGTTCTGTGTACCAATTGTAGTTGCCTGGAGAAATAAAATCACATTTCTCCCTGCTGTGCAGGAATTTACTGTAGAATTTCTGTCCTCTTGAGCCCCTAGAAATCGTCATATCAGAAAGGTACCTGAAGATCCTGTTTCTTGGCTCCTGAAGACTTTAAATGAGATGTTGTGAACGACAAGTTCTTGCGAAAGGCGTGCAGAAAGGGTACCTGCTTTGGTCACAAAGACTAACTTGGAAGATAGTAGATCACAATTAGTTTTCTTTGTGTTAGTATCTGGTAATGTCACTCAGGAGTTCTGCTTTGCCCTTGTCGTTTGAGGGATTAAGGCGAAACACTAAATAACTTTTGTAATTAGTGTACATAATGTCCTAAATCTACTCAGTGTTTGACATCCCACAGAGGTCCTGCTGCTGTGGGGATTTGGGTATATGAGAAGGAGTCTGGTGGAGGTGTTGGAAGGAATTCAGTATAGTGGACAGCAATTTTTATATGAAGTAAAAAATGGGCTTTTATTCTTTAACAACAAGATGCCTGCTAAACCAGACTTACTTAACACTTCAACAACTCATATATAGATGAAAAGTTCCCATCTTTAAAAGTCTTTCACTGCCAATTTAACACTTACTGGCCATTTACTTTGTATGAGACCTCATGCTAAGCAATGTGGGGAATAAAGAGATAAATAAGATGAGTTTGGCTCTCAAGAAGCTATTATTTGTTTGAAATAGCATCCTTCTTGCCAAATCATCCTGTCTCCCAGGACTTCTGAAAATACTCCAAGCTGTGATTTCTGAGGTTTACATGTAATTTATCTTAACCTTATGTTTTTAAGTAATCTCTATACCCAACCAACATGGGGCTCAAACTCATGACCCCCAAGATAAGAGTCACGAGCTCTACCAACAGAGCCAGGCAGGTGCCCCTAATTTGTCTTAATTAAAAAAACAAAAAACAAAAAAACAAAAAAAAAACTTTCACGATGGTCTTTGAAATAATTGGAATTACCAAGTTTTATAACTGGATACCAAAAAGCATTACTTAAATATGCCATAAACACTCCTTTATATATAAACATATTGCTTTATATTAATTCTGCACAATTATTGTACAATGACCAGTGTTTTGGATGTTGACCTTGTGGCAAGGAGAAATCTTATAGTAGCTTCTAATAGCAAATATTATGAAAAGTAAGTTCAAAATTATAAAGAAAATATTTTTATTTGAAGAATAGGCAACCTAGATCTAGCTACTCTCACGTAATCAGAATATGTTATTAGACTTGATATTCAATTCTTAGGATATGCCTGAAGGTAGCTTATGTCTTTGTGTATCTATATATGTATATATATTTGCATTTTGCCCACATAGTCCACTGGGGTATTTCCTCAGCATGAATTCTGTCCAAATTACCAAATTGAAGACTTTGATTATGCTTTCTATTATTCTAGTGTCTAAAATTTCCACATTAAAGCCAGAGAGATGAGACAGTCAGTACATTGAATTAAAGATGCTGATCAGATAGTCTGCTTTTCCTGTGTCTGTCTCCTAGTCCTCTTCATAAACTGGCAGATAGTCTTATAATTAAACAGTTCTGGTCCTGCACATACAGCACGATCAAAACTCACCATGCTTCTGCAGCTTGACACTCATTCATTAACAAGATTAGAGTTGCCAAAAAAATAAAAAATCATACATTCGCTAATTCAACATTGAAGATTCAGTAGAGAAGGAGAAAGTGAACAAAGCAAATCACATTTTTTCAGGCTCTCATGCTTTTTATTATTCAAGTAACAAAGAGACAGATATTGCATAAAGAAAGGATATATTACTTAAACACTTTATTGAAAATGTACATAATTAAATTTTAGTTCTACTGTTGGTTGAATAAAAGGCTCTTTCTACCTGAAGTTTCCATGAGGCTACAAAACAGTTTGTAAAATGTCATATGATGTATGCATTTACTAATACTTATATAACTAAGTAAGTATGATTTCATTAATAGTCATGAATGTTAAACTCAATTTCAACATTGTTATGTTAAGAACACAATGTCCTCTATCTGTTCAGCCTGCACCACCAAATGAGATTTCCCGCAGGAGATTTAAAAATCAATCCCCTCTCTCCTCAGGAAAATCTTGATAATTCAGTAAATGTTAAATATCTACATATTTGTGCAGAATGTAACATTGCCGAGATGTTTCTTGGTGCAGAACTCTTACTAATATAGAGATGGAAGAGCCCTAGATTTGGTAATAAATGCTCTGGGTTCAAGCTTTAGGCCCCTCAGTTAATAATTGGAACATTAGCCAAGAATTAATTTCTATGAATATTAGCTCATTTTCTTGAGCACAGGGATATTAATTTTGTCTTACAGTGCTACAATAATACACTAGATCAAAATAATTTTACAAACGGATATGCTTTGCATGGTTGCACATTATTATAGCATATAAATAGTGTTTGTGTGTGCATGTTGATAAAGAAAAATTACACAGATACTTGTTAAAATAACAAGTAAGACTTTATTTGAAACTATTGCAGTTGGGGTCAAGGTTATTGCAATAGAGGAGAGAGACTGAATTTAATTCTGCTAAAATGAAAGGCTGGAGGATTTTTAAATGTTGGTGCACTAATGGAAAGGACTTCAGTGGGGAGATAGGTCAATGTGATTAAGTTATCTGTGTTCACTAATTGACACTTATTGAAGTTAGTTAGGCTCCTATCTTCCCCCATAAGAACAGGAGGCAGAGGCCCTATCTTTCTTAAAGATCATATCTAAAAGGGAAGAGGCTGGGAGAAGATTTCTGGAAGAAGCAGAGAAAGATTCTACAATGGCAAATTTTCTAATAGACATAGTCTAAGAAAAGGGAAGTTAAGAATCAATGGCCAGGGGCTGCCTGGGTGGCTCAGTTATTTAAGCCTAACTCTTGATTTTGGCTCAGGTTGTGATCTCAGGGTCATGAGATTAAGCCTAACTCTTGATTTTGGCTCAGGTTGTGATCTCAGGGTCATGAGATTAAGCCCCCAGTGGCTGATTAAGCCCCCAGTGGGCTGTACCCCAAATGCAGTGGGCTGTACCCCAAATGTTTTCCTTAATCTTGGATGCTTGAGATTCTTTCTCCCTCCCTCCTCTCCCACCCCCTGCTCCTCTTCCACTAGCACTCCCTGCCCTGTCCCTCAAACAAACAAACAAACAAACAAACAAACAAATAAAATATTTGAAACCAAAAAAGAATCTTTGGTCAGGAAGAAGCCCATTTAGAGCATGGTCAAGCAGAGACAACCCTTCAGGATGCCTTGGCCAATGTGTGCCCAGATCACACAATTCCAAAGGCAAAACAAAAACCTAAGTTAGCAGTCACAGACCCATCTTTTGTTCCTTTTTTCTGTTCACTACTGACCATGTTTCAGCCATCATCACTACTGTATTCTGAAATTTATTTTTTAGTGTTGGAATTGTGAATGCATAATCAATGGCAGGCAAATACTTAACAACAACAACTAAAATGACAGGAACATTTATAGTGAGGTCCTTCCCTACCCTGAGATTTATTGGGGTTCGCATATGAATGAACTTCTGCAGTGATACATGTATGCAGGCTTTATCCTTTGATTTGTGTAAATAAAGTAAGAGAGGTACACAGTGTCGACCAGTTCCTTCAGACATTGCTGCCAGGAACAGGCTAATATCCATGCAGTCACATGCCTCTAAACAGCTTTATTTTTCCTGGGTCCTTGTTCTGTGGTTCTGGGGGAGGGGACAGTATTTGACCTTCCCCATCCTTTTCTCAATGGCCTTCCATTCTGATTACATGGATGAACTTAGATTTGCTAGATAACACTTGTTTAATATGGCAGGGCTGTTTTCTGAACATGTGAAAATGTTGACTCTTGACAGTATTTTCTGATATAGCCAGTGGCCTGAGTGCTCATTGATTGAATAATGAGATTCAGAATTTAAATTCCAATAATTCATAATAGTGAGAAAAGGAAAACGAGCAATCAGAACAATTGTGTTTAACACTTTAGTTAGTCATAAAGCCCTACCACTTGCATGAGGTTATTTGTTCCTTACAGCAACTTTGTAAGTTTAGAAAATTTTGGCTTCACTTTATCAACAATAAAATAAGCTCAGAGAGAGATTATGTAACAAGAACATTTTCACAGAGGGTAAGGGTTAACAGCCAGGTCTGGAAGTCTGTTCTGCAGGATAAGAAAAATAACATAGAGAACTGTCCAGAAAAAAAGCTCTAGAAACACACTGATCTTGAGTTCAAATTCTTGACTTATGAATGGCTCTATGTAATTTAATTCAATAGCTATCAATTCTGTCTTCATTTCTAAAGAGATTTTGTGAGAAATGAAGGAGAAAACATGAACAATTTTAATGAATTTCTAACATAGAGTAGTACTTCATTTAGACTGCCTTTCTACATACCATCATCTCTCCTTTCTCCTTATGCTTGCCAGCCCATTATTCTTTCTATGGCAACGTGTCATTTTGCTAAAAAGCTTAAGAGAGATAAATAAATTTGAAATTATTATCTTACAATTTTGAAATCAGCTTGCTTAGGTATACTTGCATACAGTAATATTTACCCATTTTAACTGCATGTTACAATGAGTTTTGATAGATATCCACAGTAGTGTAATTTCCACCACAATCAAGATTCTTTTAGAACATTTACACCACACCCTGAAGTTCCCCTGTGTCTCTTTATAGGAAATCCTCATTTTCAGCACCTGACAAACTTATCACTTTGTCTTTCTTCTTTGCTATACTTAAGCTGCTTATCTTCCTCATGTTTTCCCAGAAATATTATTTCTCAAAGTTCTTTGCCAAAACATAATTTATGTGATTGTCTCACAATGTCTTACAAGAACTTGCTTTATAATTAAGGCCTTTTGGTGATTGGATTACCTATTTATGGCTTTGGTGTTCTAGGCACTGACAATAAAATGGAATATTCATATTGCATATTTAACAGTCTATAGAACTTCCAGGAAGTATTATTTAAGTTATTCAAGTTGTCCTTGCTTCCTGGAGCTAGAATGAATTTTTGATGATCTAGCGAGTAACAGAATGTTTTATTTTACTATGTAGCTTCTAACAAATGGCCAAAGATAAAGTAGATAGTCTCTGATTGCTTTTAGTGTGCTTACCATGAGAGAAATAAATATATATTGATTGCAAATTTTCAGAGCCAGTCTTTTTAAAATTGCATGGCATGATATTTAAATTTGGCCTCTAATCTTCTTTCACCTTTGTATTTGGCTTGTACAGTGCAATTGCATGACAAAACATGATTCACTCCACAAATGTTCATGTTCATTAATCACTTTCAGGAGCACACTTAATGCATAAAGTGAAGTCAAGCTTCACTGGCTATGTTAGTCAGCTCACATCCACAAAAAAACACCTGTTCTTCAGCTAACATGTTCATTGATCTTTCCATGGTTAAAAGATTTTGTTTTACGATGTGAAGCTTGGGTGTTTTTAGTCAGTCAGATGGTTTGACAAGGAGCCGAAGGGAATAGGGAGGAAACATTTGATTTTGAGGCTCAGACTTTTTAATCTGAAAGGTAGTTAAAATGGAATCTACCGGGAACTTCACTAGCTGACTTCAAAACTACTTGGTTGAAGAAGCAGCCTTTGATTTCTCTTATCTCCCCGTAAGGCATGCTTATCAGAAAAGATTAGAGGTGCAGAGTTAATGGTACCAGCCGGAGTGCTGTGTCCCGGAAGCTTTCGGGAACCGTTCCCACAATCTATTCTTTCACTGCAGTGAGACACTTGATAACGTGCTTTATATTTCCCAATCTCCCTAGCATTTGTGATTGCTTGTGAATCTTTATGTTGGACACAACACCAAAAATAGGGGCTTTAAAGAGCAAACGTAGTCTTAAAGACAAAAACAAAGCATTTAAATAAATTCCGAGCATAAAGAAGTGAAAAATTAAGATGTCTGTGAAAGATACAATGGAAGGGGAGAAGATTGAGTGGAAGAAGGTGTGCCTGGAAAAAAAAAATAATTTTGGCAAGCAAAAAAAAAAAAAAAGAAAGAAAAAAGAAAAAGAAGTGCAAACAAATAGAAAGGTGGAGGTTCTCACAGGCTGACATAAGGCCCCTGAGGGGTAATAGAACTCATTTACTTTCTTTGAGATTTGCAGATAACTGGCTTTGGGGAATAAAGGACCAGGCCACAGAAGCCAGCAGGTCTGTTTGAAGCCCACTTAACTTACTGATTAGCTCAGCAATCTTCTAGCAAAACGTTTTTCTTTTTTTAAGGTCACACAAATGTCTTCACCAACCTCCCTTTGCCCATCTATAGACCTTGCCCTCCTTTGCAGAAAGAACAGAGTACTTTTGCACAACCCCTGGGTACCAAGGAACAAGACCTACTGGCAACTCCCCTGTTGCAAGCAGGCACCAGTGAACTAGACCTTCTTGTGCAACTTCTGAGCACCAAAATAACTGTGTAGCTAACATCATCAAGTCTGCACCTAATCAAGAAATGCAACAGACCCCTGCTCTCCCTTACCTGATTAAATCCCTTTAAAAATTTTAGGCCAGGCAGAAACCAGGGAGCTGGTCTTTGGACAAGAGTCTGCCTTCTCTCTAGGTGGCCAGCCTCCTGAATAAGGCTCAGATTCTTTTCCAATCAAAACTAATCTTTTGAGTATCAGCCTTTCAAGTGGTGAGCACTCCTCTGGGGTTTTGGTAACCAAGCAGGGGCAAGGGAACACATAGTAGGGGCAGCAATTCCAAATGGAAAGAAAAGGACCAGTTATCTAATGGTTCACATTCTCAAAAGGAGGGGAATCCACCGGTAATGGTGACTCAGCAGAACCCTAAAGGCAAGGACAACTGGTTGTGTTTCTCTTCATCTGCTCCCAGCTGCCAGCCTTTATCCCTTCTACTGCCCCAACCGCCTTGTGTTTCTGGAGTGAAGTGCCCATGACCAGTTGGCCCAAGCTGTCGAATTACATCTGACGCTATGCACTCACTTCAACACCCATGCTGATCCTTGTGTTGGTGTATGTTGTTTTCAAGTAGTTGCCATGGGGTAACAATCAGTGGAGGATGCTCGGGAGAGCAGGAGAGCTCAGGTCATCCCTGGACAACCTCCAGTCACAGGTGCAGACCAAAATCAGATACTGTTGCTGAGCCATCAATCCTTGCATTCCCTTCCTTCCGTTTCTGAAGAGCTTCAGAGGGTGTGCACACGGTTTAACACTCTTATTATAATTTCGGAGACACCAAGCAAATCTTCTTCTTCCCTTTCCCCTTGCCTTTCTGAGTAGCACAGCTGTTTTCCAAAGTCAAGGGTTAGATGAATAGCCCTAAAAGAAATTCACTAACCTTCCCTCCATAATTTCTGTTATCACCTACTAAACTGGGGAAATAGTCAAAAGGAACATTCTACACAAGGGTGGGAATGTAGATAAGAGGTTGGAATGCCTTTCCTTTTCTTTCTGGGACCTCTCTGAAGGAAAGGTACAGCAATCGAGGCATGATTCAGCAGGGGCTGTCATTAGTGGCAGACCACACAGCCAGATGCCACAGTTTGCCACTAGCTTCCAGCCTCCTGTTCCAGCTGCCAGGAAGTGGAGGGGGTGGTGGAGAGGCTGACTCAGTGGAGCAGAGCCAGGGGCAGCGAGAGGATGCCAGGCACCTCTCTGCTGTGAAGAGCCAGGCTGCAGCTGGGCCCATCAAACAGCTCCACACAGGGCCCCGTGCTGTACCGAGAGGATGGGGGATGGATGGGCCAGGCCAGGTTCTGCAGAAACTTTAATGTAATGTTCCAGGTGGCAGAAACCATGGAGTCTCTGAG
The DNA here is from genome assembly GCA_004023965.1 of Spilogale gracilis. Classification (NCBI taxonomy): domain Eukaryota; kingdom Metazoa; phylum Chordata; class Mammalia; order Carnivora; family Mephitidae; genus Spilogale; species Spilogale gracilis. The sequence goes on along the minus strand of PITA01009546.1, from coordinate 57,765 downwards.
AGGATAACATGGCACATCAAGAGTCCTGATAACTTACTTTATTGTTGGCTTTTGAAAAAGAAACGGCCACACATGCATGCTGAAAATTAAAATAATAGTAGCTGGAGCAGATAGAATAATAGTTGTTAATCATGCTCAGCATGCCTCAGAGTGATGTAAACAGTATGTCGGCCAATTGCAGGACTTTCGTCATTCAAAACTAACGTGAATTTTCCTTTTCTTCAACTTTTCAGGTTAAAAAAACACGGTCTTACGTCTCATCACAGCCCTGTGAGTCCGGCAGGATGGGGATCATTAACCCTTTCATGCAGATTCAGGGCCCCAGACAAAGAGCATCTGTAAAGCTGTGATTGGGCTCTGACCATTAGTCCACTGTTTGCTCTTTCTACCTAACCTCCCAGACCTGCAGATCATCTTCCAGATACAATGGGCTGGAGGAGAAGAATTATCTCTCGGCTGTGCCATTTTCTAAAAAACTATCAGCAAGACATGGGCTGAAGTTGTGATTTTGATGGACCCAGGTCACTATCTTCCCTGTTTTCTCGGCTGAGGAAATGTCTCAGTTATGGCCCGAGTTCCCTCACTTTCCCACATGATCATTGAATTTCTGTGTGATCTTAGACTTTAGATTCCCTACCTAGAAAATGAAAGGTTCAGAAAATGTTTCTATTCCTTATCTCCTTCCTCCTGCTCCGTGTTTCTGCAGAGGCACACCAGCAGCCCCCTTGGTAGGGGACACCGAGCGAGGGACATGAGCACAAGTGTGTTAGACTACACATTGCTGCCACTAGCGTGGCCCTATATGTATCTGCCGAACATGGAAGTCTTCCCAGGAAAGTTTTGTCTGGGCTACTCCCACTCCAAACATAAAGGATTTGGAAACAATTGGACCAGATACTTTCTAAATTCCTCCTGACTTTGCTATCCTATGATCGCATAGTCCCGAACAACATTTTAGGTTTATGTTGTAGTGTGCTCTTTCAGGATAAAAGCTCAGTATTCTGAGAAAAACACATGAGAAAACAAAACATCCCAATAATTTTTAGCAAGCTGTCCCCCACCTGGTACCTGAAGGGCATTCCATTTGATTCCCCATTTTTCCTCCCTTAATCCCTTCCACTGGCCAAGTCTGTGACTGAGGAAGAAGAGAATGAGGAACTGTCCTCTTTGCCTCTGCTTCAGTGGGCATGTGCTCTCTTCCCTCTAAAACCATTTCTAAAGTGGGATTAATACCTAGGTATAATATCATTGCAACTAGAAAATGGAATAAAATAGTAAATGTGCTTAGCACCATCCCTAAGCATATTTTGGTGCTCACAGATTGTTAGCTCTCCCCACTCATTTTTCTGACTTAACCCAATTTAGATTTTTACAAGCATCTTAGTTAGCTTAATTTTTTTAAGGATAGTACACCATTTTCATCAACAAGGAATGCATCCTCCTGAAGATGTAATCAGGTCTTAATCAGGTGTTACAAACTCATATGACAATAAAAATCGGGTAAGTAATGTAAATTAATAAAATTATATTATTATTCTCATTGTCTCTTGATTCTTTAACCCCTTTAGAGGTGCTGTTTCCCCTGACTGACACTGGAATCAACAGAGAAGCTTTTGGAGAAAATACTGATGTTCAGGCCTAATATACTACTGTAAGGTAGTATGGAGTGATTTAGACTGTGGCCAACTATTTGCTTTATCTGGCTTAATTTTGCCATCAAATCCACATTTTCATTAGAAATTATCCATTTTAAATGTTAGTTTATTTTCTTTAAACCAAAACAACTCCATGACCTTGGCAAGCCTACAGAGTGCTTATTATACGGACGTGGGACTTGGGGAGGTAAGTGGGAAGATTCTGAATTTATTTTATATAAGTTTCTAACTTATACATCTAAACTATTGTACTTGAGGTTTTGGGTGACTGGATCATTATAAGAGCCAAGGACACACCCTGAACTTCTCTTCTCATCCACTTTTATCCCCCATTCTTCAAATGACAAGCTAATTTAAATGGAGATGTTTCAAGGGCTGGATGCAAGAGTCAAGTAGACAGGATCAGAAAGGAATCATGGCACTGATTTTGAATGGCTTGTTTTCTGACAGTTTATACCGTTCTACAGTGAAGTGAGTTACCTACCCAAAGACATCCATTTCCAGGGAGGGTTAAAAGAGTTTTGAGTTATAGGTTTGTTTATTTGGGAGCTTTGGTATTCCAGAACTCAGAATTTTGGATGATTTCACTTATTTGATCCAAGTTGTCATGTGGTATCCAGAAATAAAGCCCTTCTACCTGGATGATCTGCTCCAGGGAAGAAGTCTTCCAAACTTAAAATGAGTAGGACGCACTCAGGAGGCATACTTCTTCTTTGTAGCTTTTCTTTTTTTAAAACAACAATGTTTTTAAGGAATTATTTGAGACAGATACAGAGAGAGCACGAGCAGGGGAGAGGGAAAAGGAGAAGCAGACTCCCCACTGAGCCAGGAGCCTGGTGTGGGGCTTGGTACAAGAATGCTGGGATCATGACCTGAGCCAAAGGCAGATGCTTAAGCATCTGAGCTATCCAGGCACTCCTGCAGCTTTACGACTTATTTCTCCTGATGTAAAATTTAGAATTATAAATCTGTTTTTAAAAGAAGCAAAAATATGCAGGAACAGGGAAATACGTGGTCTATATGCGATTACCTTGACATAGCTATTATTTTTGTCACATTCTCTTATAATAGTAATCTGCTAAAATAAACATAAATGGTTTTATATAAACATATTTTGTACATATGGAATTTCTGGCAAATATAAATTATTACCACTGCTTATTAATTTTTCACTCTTTTACATTATTATTCTCATTGTCTCTTGATTCTTTTATCAAACCCCTTTAGAGGTGTTGTTTCCCCTGACTGACACTGGAATCAACAGAGAAGCTTTTGGAGAAAATATTGATGTTCAGGCCAGGTCAGATATAGCAGGGTCTGGGAAAAGAAGATATTAAAAAAAAAAAGCTTTCATTTTGAAATAATGTCAGACATAGAGAAGAGTCACAAAAATAGCACAGAGAGCCCTTATAACAGCTTCATCTAACGTTAATACCTTCCATAATCATGGTACAGTTATCAAAGTTAAGAAATCAACATTGGCTCAATTGTACTTAAATTACAGACTCCATTTGAACATCACTAATTTTTCCACTAATGTGACTTTTCCTGTTCTAATATCTAATCCAGGATCCCACGGCCACATTTCGTAGTTACATCTTATATCCCTCTTCTCCAATCTGTCACACTTCCTCAACTTTTTCTTACCTTTCATGATGGTAACACTTTTGAAGAATTCTGGTCTGGTATTTTGGAAAATATTCTTCAATTTGGAATTATCTGATATTTCCCAAGAGTAGACCAGTGGACTAAAATACCACAGAGGTGGGGTGCCTGAGTGGTTTAATCGGTTAAGTGTCTGGCTTTTGAATTCAGCTCAAATTGTGTCATGAGATTGAGTGCCCCACATCAGGCTTGTGCTGGGTGTAGAACTCCTTAAGATCCTCTCTCTTCCTCTGCCACCCCCTCCCCCTGCCACTCACGTGTGTGTGTGCGCACATGCACAAGCACACCTTCTCTCTCTCTCTCTCTCTGAAAAAAAAAAGTGCCCTTCTTAGTTTATCAGTATATTTTATTAATGGTTATGTCACCATTGATCACTTGCTTAAGGTGGTGTCTTCCAGATTTGTGCACTGTAAATTATTCTTTTCTTTATTCTTCATAAATATCTGGAATGAGATACATTAAGACCCTGCAAATACCATGATTCTCTTAAACTTTAACCTCCTAATTTTAGTATTCCTTGGATCATGCCTGTAGCAATTGTCACTGTGATATTCTAATGGTGGTTTTCTATTTCCCTTTTCTATTCTAAATTTATTAATGGGGATTCTTCTGTAAGGAAGAGATGCAATACTCCTCCCTCTTATGTTTATTTCATCACTTGTTTTTATCAACACAGGATCATGAATATTTATTTTATTGTTTGTTATAACCCAATCCAGTAGCTAGTATGGTGCTGCTCACACCAAGATTTCAGGGCTGGCTCTGAATACTTTTCAACACTCCTCCATCCCTTCTCCCTCCTTTTCCCTCTCTCTCTCGCTCATTTATTTGTTTGGATTTTTTGTTTGTTTGTTTGATTGTTTGTTTACTTATTTATTTTTTCAGCTTTGCAAGATCCTGTGAAGCACTTCTCCAAGTAACTCTGGTTCCTTTTACCGACGAATGATATCATTGCTTCGAGGTCCCTTCAGAGGACAGAGCTGCAAAACATATGTACATCTTAAGCCATGACTACACATAAGTGTGTTTATTTCTATATGTAGCATTCGACATACATGTTAAAAAGCCAAAAAGCATCACACAAGTTCATGCAGATGCCTCCAATCCCAGCCGGCACTTCAGGGGCCATCCTAGACAATCTCCTTTGGTCCTCTCCTCCTGTCCCCTTTTGTTTTAGCTTCATTCTCTGAGGGTGAGAAAATGGTGTTATTCTCTGTCACATATTTATGTACCTGTTCAAATATAGAGTAAATAAAAAGCAGCTCCAGAGTCGAACATCATTACCCTGTCGCAAATGAATTTGTTAATTGGAGTACTGTGTTTTTGTACAGTTCTTTTTTTGTTCAGATATTTCTTTTTTTTTAGATTGTTGGTTTTCCAAGGGTTCTTGACATATTCTGGATAAAGACCCCTTTCAGATATGTGCTTTATAAATACTTTCTTTTAGTCTGCAGCTATCTTTCATTCTCTGAATAGATTCCTTCGAATTATAATTGTTTTAAATTGTGATAGTCCCATTTTATTCTTACATTCTTCTTCTTCTTCTTTATGGATTATATTTGGCATTGTATCTAAAAATTTTAAAAAATTACCAAGTAAACCAAGGCCATGTAGAATTTTCTCCTATGTTTTATTAGAGAAGCTAAAAGTTTTAGAGTCTTACATTTTATATTTATATCTATGATCCATTTTAAGTTCAGTTTGTGATATATGTATTAAGGTCATTTTTTTTGCATACGAACATCTGCTTTTAGTTCCATCAATTTTACTTCACATATTGGGAAACTATGCTGTGAGATAGTTTCACATTTATTATTATTATATGTCCTTAGAGAATTGACCCTGTCTTACCAAGTAATATACTGTTTTATCCCTGACAGTGTTCCTTATTCTGAAGTTAAATTTGTCTCTTATTAATATAACTATACTAGCTTCCTTTTGATAAGTGTTAGATTCTTTTACTTTTAATCTATGTCTTTGCGGTAAAGGGATTTTTCTCAGTAAATAGTTTGGTGTTGCTTTTTTATTCAATCTGATAATCACTTTTTTTCTAGCTGAAGTGTTTAGATGAATCTTACTTAGTGTGATTATTATTATGACTGAATTAAAATCTACTCTCTTGCTAGGTATTTTCTATTTGTTTACTCTGTTCTTTCTTTTCTTCTCTTTTATGCCTTCTCTTGGATTAGTTGAACATATTTTTTGATCTCCTTTTATCTCCTCTATTGACTTATTACTTATATCTTTTTTGTAACGTTATGTTAGTGGTTGTCCTAAAGATTTATATATATATATATATACATATATAAAGATATGTATATAAAGATATATATATATAAATCTTAAATTATATATAATTTATATATATATTTTATATATATCTTTATATATATATAAATCTTTAGGATTATATATAATATTTATTATATATTATATATATAATACAATATAATTATTATATATATTATTAAAATATATATATTTTAAGATTTTATTTATTTATTTGATAGAGAGAAACACAGCTAGAGAGGGAACACAAGCAGGGCGAGTGAGAGAGGGAGAAGCAGGCCTCCCGCCAAGCAGGGAGCCCAATGTGGGGCTCCATCCCTGGACTCCGGGATCATGACCTGAGCCAAAGGCAGTCGCTCAACCAACTGAGCCACCCAGGTGCCGCGGAGAGGAAGGTGGCTCCCCACCAAGCAGAGAGCCCGATGTGGGCCTTGATCTCAGGGCCCTGAGATTGTGACCTGAGCAAAAGGCAGAGGCTTTAACCCACTGAGCCACCCAGGCGCTATATATGCTTAATTAATCAGCCTATCTTCAAATATTATATTGGTCACATGTTTTTTAATTATACCCATTGCTTCTTTCCTGTGCTTTGTACCATTGTTTTTATGCCTTTTAATTTTTATATTGTATAAGCACAAAAGAGATTGCTATAATTTTTACTTTCAGTACTCAGCTATACTTTAACATAATTAAAAAGAAGAAAAAATAAAATTTTGTTTTCTTTATCTTTTTGTATAGTTGTGAGTTTCTGTCTGGTATCTTTCTTTCTGGTAATATTCTTTCTGCTTGACTACATCCCTTTTTTTATATGTTGTAGATGATGTCTCTTAGCTATAAATTCCCAGAGTACTGGTTTTCCTAAAGAAAGTATTTCTTCTCTCTTACAAAATAATTTTGTTTGGTATAGCATTATAGTTCGACAGATTTATTTTTCTTTGACACTTCAAAGAAATTGTTTTCTGCATGACTTCTGAAAAAAAGAGGTCTGCTATCATTTTAATTGTTGTTTCTCCTGTGTAATGTATCTTTTTTTTTTTTTTCTGGATATCTTCCAGATTTCTGTCTCTCTCTCTTTTCTTTTCCCTCAGCCATTTAAACACAGTATGCTAGGGTGTGTGTGTGTGTGTGTGTGTGTGTGTGTGTGTGAGAGTGTGTGTGTGTGTGTGTGTGTGTGTGTGTG
>PITA01009546.1:0-50876 GCA_004023965.1 Spilogale gracilis | reverse complement strand
CACTGCATCCCTGGGAGGTGGAGTGTGGCCTTCTCAGTGTTCCTAGCCATCTCCTTGCAGAGTTCTGAGCCCAGCATGCATTTAATCCTCATTACAGCCACTTGTTATTTATAATAGCCGTGAGTAATGTCTTCTTGGCAGAAATCACCATTCTATTTAGTATTACTAAGACAGGGCTCGACAATTATGTTTGTAAAGTACAGACACACAGTAGGTATTCAGCAAATGATGGTACCTTTCCTTTTCTTTCTACTTAAGGGGTTGTGAGCTTAGAAGTTATTTTCAGGAGGGAATGGGTATGTGGGCAAGGGGCAGCTTTTCTTCTATGCTAATACTGTTTTCACCTTAGGCAGGCTATGAAGTCTCTTTGCTTTGGAACTCAGTAACTACTTATTTACAGACTCAGCAATTGGCAAGGTCACTCTGACCTTCCTTGAATCAAACTGTCCTGGTAGAGAGCTCACCGAGCTCTAGCTGTTTCGCTAATGTGGTTTCTAGGGTTTGTGGGAATCCTGCCACATTAGTAAAATGATTCATGTTCCCTTTGCATTCAGGTACACAGCTAGCATAAGTCACATGCATATTCTATAAACATTTACTCCAAAGACTGAGACAAGATTTGCTTCTCTGAATAAATAGCTTTAATTATTTAATTATTTAATTATTTTTTTTTAGTACAAGTGGGTTGTTAAAGGGCAGATTTTTTTTTTTAAAGTTAACATTTCAAATAATGGTATCTTCAACATTCATTACCATATTCTATGTAATTCTACTAAGGAATAGAACATTTATAAAATGGCTTTAGTACATATTTGAGGATTTTCCTCTGTTGCTTGCCTATTCACCAAGTTCATTTTCCCAGTCTAATGAACGAACATTGAAGATTTTTAGAAATGAATGCAATTACCTAAATAGAAAATAAATGCTTCCCATGTGGTCAGTTAATTCATATCTTCCTCAGAATAATTTTATTCCATTTATTATTTGAACAACGGATACTTTCATCAAGACCTAGACTTATACTTGAAGGGCATTAAAAAAAAAAAAAAAAAAAAAACAAAGATGGGAGATGAACCACACACATTCTTATGTTAATTTTTAAGGATTTGTATGTGGGATTGTCCTTCTGAAAATGATGTGTCTGCTTCCAAATACTGAGGCACAGCGTGTGGCCATGTGGGCTGAGTGGTTAGTGTCCTCAGACAACGTGTATGTCTCCATGACCCCTAACGTGGTCCTTTATCACTGGCATGGCTAGGCCAAGGTTTTCCTGGAGCAAGAACCACTTCTTTATGTCTGATTTTATTTGACATCTCTTCTCTTCTTTTATTTTGATTTTGGGGAGATTGTGTCTCTCATCTTTCAAGAGATAAGCTCTTCAAGCCAGTGTCTCCTTTCCTGTATAATCATTCCCTTGTCTCTCTTTTTGCTGCCCCATTGCCTACACTATTCACACATCTTCTCTATTGGTCCCACAGTCCCCCCCACATCCTTCCTGGCCACACCTCTGCATCAAAATATCATCTTTTACATATTTACCCAATTTACATCAAATTAAGTCCACCTACATCTATTCCTCACTACCTATTCACTTTTTTTAAGCTTGAATTTTAAAAATGAAGCATGTATTGCTTCACAGAGTCACTAATTCTGTGAGACTCATTAGTGATCCCAAGACTCTTCTTCCCTACTTGTCCTTTTCCAGAGAAAATCACTTCCACCTAATACTTTTTTTTTTTTGGTAGCTTCATATTTGAACATTTTAATCTCTCTAAATACCATGGTTGTGTTATGACTTGACTTTTTTTTTCAAGCTTGAACACTGTTTATTGACTCCCTACCATGAAAGACTCCAAAGATCTGTGCAAACTGCCATCTCATGATTCTTCCAGGAGGGGTCAGTTATATTTTGGTTAGATCTATATTCAGTCTCAGAAGTTTTTCTTGAATGATTTTGTTTTTTCTTGACTCTACTTTCTCCATATTTGGACTACCTTTTTCAGATACCTTCAGCCTTATCTTACAAAGATTCTATTGAGTTTCATATTTTGCTCCTTGTATTTAATTTCTATGGATATATATATTTGTTTGTTTTCTGAATGATTCTTTTGCATAACATCTTAGAGTTGTTCAGCAAATCAAATATATCATTTTATTTCTTTGACAATATCAATAATACTTAAATGTGTGTGTGTGTGTGTGTGTGTGTGTGTGTGTGTGTGTTCCTCCCTCCTCCCCCGCTCCTGCATAGCCTCAGCTTTTTTCAAGTTGTTTTGTTCAATTTACTGTTTTGGACTCCCTTTCCCTGTGAGAGGCTTTCCTCAGACATCTAGTGATCCAGATTGTATCTTCATATTTGAGATTGTTATGAGGTAAAAGCTTGATTAGAAACTCTGAGCATCAAGATGGGACTTAATTGACTAGTTGTTTTACTGTAACATGATTGGACTAATTAATTTGTTAGGAAACCCCAGATGTCCAAATATTTAGGCTTTTCTTTTCTTGGGAGTCATACTCCATGATAGGACCCCTCCCCATCTCTAGCGTGAGTAGGACAGGCCTAGTTGCTAGTCTTTGGGAAGTGGGAGAAGAAGGCTGGGAGATCATCATTTTATATACATCAATTTATTTGATCCCCCTGCTTACATAAGTTACATCAGCTCTCACTGTCCTTAGAGTGCCTGAGCCAGACATCCTCAGTGGTCAAGTTGGTTAAGGTAGGAAGTGCAGTTACCAGAATCTTTTCACCATATTGTTCTGGGTTAGATTTGGCCAAAAAGAAACTTTAATAAGATTTAAAAGGAAGAAATGACACATCACTTACTATACCCTGAAGCACTTTTTATTTGTCAGAATGAGCACAGGGGACCCAAAGGAAGCTTGGGGTTTCCCTGAAGATTCTTAGGGGTAGTTTCTACTTGGAAGCAATATCTTCCCTTAGACCTTTCCATCAGCTTCTTCTGTGCTGTCTCACTTTGCTCTTGGACATGCTTGGCATCTCACATTGACTGATGACTCCTGATTCTCCAGCTCCTTCCACTCACAGTTGTGTAAAGTCTATTCCTTATAACACACACCTAATTGCATCACAGTCCCCCTGCTCCCCTGTCTGAAGCTTAACTGATAGACCTTGTCCATGGAGAAACCTGCCATCTTTGACTCAGAGGCGTACCACAATAGATGGGATAGTTGTATGTCGTCTTAGGTACAGTTGGATTCCTAGATGGAACTCATGGGACTTGAGGGGGTTCCCCCTCAGCCTTCAACTACTTAGCTTCACCACCATTTCCAGAATTTCTGGTGCTGGTGTTCCTCAAGTTTGTTCCTGGATCCTCCCATTGCAGCCTTAGGATTTTTAGTTCCCTCAGTGCAGTAGTCCGTTGTCTCTGCTTTCCAGCATCTGTAATACGTGATATTTAGAACACTATCACTTCATCTCTTCTCCTCATCTTTGTAGATATATGCCTTAAAAATTAGCTGGTATTTCAGTGGGACTTCAGAAGACAGTGACTCGATACCTGTGTTCAAACTGCTATCTTTTTTTTTTTTTTTAAAGATTTTATTTATTTATTTGACAGAGAGAAACACAGCCTGAGAGGGAACACAAGCAGGGGGAGTGAGAGAGGGAGAAGCAGGCTTCCCGCCGAGCAGGGAGCCCGATGTGGGACTCGATCCCGGGTCTCCGGGATCATGACCTGAGCTGAAGGCAGTCGCTTAACCAACTGAGCCGCCCAGGTGCCCCCAAACTGCTATCTTTACTGAAACACCTCCATTCAGTTTCTAAATTTTGTAATCTCACTATTATCTCTCAATTCTACAGTTCATTCCTATGAATAGCCTAGTTGTTGAATCAAAAGCCCTCTTTCCCAGTCTTTGTTGTTCTTTTTTTTTTTTAGCAGTATTTTATACAGACTGATCCTCCTGCTCATGAATTTCCTTTATTGCCTTAGGACTCCTCCCCCCTCCTTCCTCCTTTCCTTTTACTCTGTGTTCAGCACCACTAACATTGATGGAGCATCAATTTTATGCCAGATTTTTAGTTAGGCATTACTCTTTTCCTGCAGAGGATGGAGGAAACTGACACCAAAAGTTTGGAGAATAGAAAAATATTTTAAATTATAGTGTGCCCTCATTGATAGTACTAGAGAATTCCTCCCACTCACTGAGGAGAATGACAGGTTGTAAATTACTTCATGCTATTAGGGTCTAAAGCAGACAGCAAATCACTCTGCATGAATGCTTCCTTCTAAGAGGGCCTGGCTGTCCATAATTTCAGTGTTCCTAATTCTCTGCAGAGCATCTGGTTAATAGCATGTGGGCTTTGGTTCTGCTAGGCTAAACACTGAACAGGAAAATCCAGTGAGGACATGAAGAAAGGTCCTTTTCCAATACACTGGAGGCAAGTGTTCAGTCGGATAGAGGAGGTGGCCTTCCGTTTTTGTCACAAATCCTGAAGGACAAATAGAGCGACAGTCACCAAGGGAGCACCCACCACCTATTGTTACTATGTGGAACTTATAAAAAGAGTGGAAATTTTTTTTGCAAATAAAAATCTTTGTATGATTTTTGAAAACTTCCTTTACCTTTATATAGGAAAATAAAGAGTGTTTCTTTAGGTCCATGTTAATTAAAAAAAAAAAAAAAACAATGACAACAAATTTAGGTAGAAACAAAAAGTATTGCTCAAAGAGGATTAGAGAAATTGAAAGATGAATTTTTGGTCATTAAGGGAAAAGGAAAACCTTTCATATGAGAAAGCTGAAGCAGCAACAACAGACATTTTAGTTACAAGTACCAGTGAATCAGCAACTGATTCAAAGTTCTCTATGTTGTGATAGAACAACAGCTGATCTGGTTCATCTTCACCAGTTTTCATCTCTCTCTTGATTCTCCCTGCCCTGATTTAGGTAATTTCCACATAAAACACTTTACCTTTCCAGAAAAAACAATCCAACAGATGAACCAAGGTATTTTTTAGTTTGGAAAAACACAACTTGCTAAGAAAAGATAAGATGATTATCCATTTCTCTCCTGAATATTCCAAAATTAGACTTGGATAGTTTTGGGGTGTTTTGTTTTGATTTTGTTTACTGCCATGATCAGTTTTATTGAGTTAGAGACTGTTTATCCAGGATATTCACTCTAAAGGTGATCTTGCCTGGTCAACCTAGAATGGAGCCAGGAGACCTCTATTTATATTTTGTAAATTTATTTGTTTATTTAAGGATTTTATTTATTTGAGAGAGAGTGAAAGAGAGAGCATGGGCAGGGCCAGAGGGGTAGGGAAAGGGACAAACTGAGTTATGCTGAGTCCCATGCTGGGCTGGATATCATGACTGAGATTGTGACCTGAACCAAAATCATTTGCTCAACTGACTGAGCCTGGGGCCCCATGGGTAGACAGCGGATCCTATCCTGACACACTCAGGGCAAGGGTGACCTCCTCAAGGCCTAGCACTTCCACAAGCAGTGCCAGCGTCTCCCTGAGGGCTGTCTGGGCCCCTGTGGGCACCCCCTCCCCCACCAACAACCACTGCCATCTTATTAAGCAAAGAAGAGCAAAGGCTATACCATCAAATGCTTTTAACGTCCTCATTACTGGCAACAGTTTATGAACGTTTGGGGGAAAGAGATATTATTGTTCTAGGTGACCTATATTTCTATGCTGAAGGGAGGACAGGAGGGCCCTGTGAAATTTGTCTTGCTGGGAAATAAATCCCTTGAGGGTGCTTTTGGAAATAGTGGGCCCTGTGAGAGAGTGCTTGTGCTTTTGGAATTCAAGCTGATTTTTTAAAAAAAGATTTTATTTATTTACTTGACAGAGAGAAACACAAGGAGAGGGGGAACACAAGCAGGGGGAGTGAGAGAGGGAGAAGCAGGCTTCCCGCCAAGCAGGGAGCCCAATGTGGGGCTGGAGGCCGATGCAGGGCTCAATCCGGGGACTGCGGGATCATGACCTGAGCCGAAGGCAGTCGCTTAACCGACTGAGCCATCCAGGCTCCCCTCAAGCTGATTTTTTTTTTTAAAGATTTTATTTATTTGACAGAGAGAAACACAGCCAGAGAGGGAACACAAGCAGGGGGAGTGAGAGAGGGAGAAGCAGGCTTCCCGCCGAGCAGGGATCCTGATGTGGGACTCGAACCGGGATCTCTGGGATCATGACCTGAGCCGAAGGCAGTTGCTCGACCAACTGAGCCACCCAGGCGCCCCATCCCTCAAGCTGATTTTTAAAAAAGCATAAATTTGAAGACTTAATGTTCATCATCATTTTTATATATTCTGTATTTGCAAATTTGCCTACTCACTAAAACTTATTTGTAACCCCAAATCAATACTCATGGCTCTTGCATGGTCATTCTTATGCATATGCAGAACCACAAAACTTTTGAGTCACTCAATGTACATGTATCTAGAAGAGGCTGAACGGGGTGACACTCTACCTTCCTGTTTTCTCTGCCATCCAGTAAACTGTGTCTTTCTCATTTTGTGTTTTCTGTTGGTGACTTCACTGTTTAATGTAACCCTCCCTGCTGAAGTGTGGTCTATGTGTTCTTAAGTCCAGGAAGGCTGTGAAGTGCTGGAAGAAGAACACAGGTGTGTTAGATAAGCTTCACTGAAGATAAGCTTCATTCAGACATGAGTTGGCACGTGTTCAACATTACTAAAGCAATGATATATAATACAAGCTGTCTTTAAATAGAAAAACATATACAACAAGCTTATGTATTGATTGGTTGACAAAAATGTGACTGGGGCTCACAGAACCAAACTATATTTCCTCTAGAAATAATGGTTCAGTATTTGCTAATTTAGTATTTGCTGCAACTTTATAGAATATAAGTACTGTGAATAATGAGAACTGACTATAGATACATGCAGAAACAGAAGTCAGGAAACTAATTGGATGCCCATAATATCTGTCCTACACCAAGTACTTTCATGTCATGTATGTGTTTATATTTTGTTGTATTCTTGAGTTCTCTCTATGGGTTGATTCAATATTCATTTCCCACCTTCCTGATCAGCGTCCCAATAACTGAAAGTGCCTTTATGGAAACTGGAAGGTTTTATCTTTTCTTTATTGCCATATTCTCTACATTTGAGAGCATTGTTCCTTTTTGAGCTATGAAACACATTACTTAATCTTACAGGAAGCTGGAATATTATAGAAGACAGTTTAAAACTGTATGGCAAAGGAAGCATCAAGAAGGCTCCTTCAAATTGGTGATAGTTTAATTTAAGGATGATGAAAAATTAAGTAAGTGATAAGGAAAGGAGAAGGATTCCTAAGAAAAGGAACAACATTACAGATTGAAGGGCACATTTGGAATGAAGGTAGTTGGCATGACCATGACTGGTACAGCTGTCTGAGAGAACATGGGACAGATTGGGTGGGGAATGAAGGCAGAACTCACCATGTTAAGTGGTCTGATGTTGGGCAAGGAAGTTTGTTTTCATAGAAAGCATATAAAGAAGGGGTATTATACCTTCTAATTTATTTCAGAATTATCTCTCTAGTTATACTATGAAGGATGAACTAAGTACATGGTTAGGAGCATATTTTAATATTTTTTAATGTAGAATAATGAAGGCCTTTACCAAAGCAGTAACCATGTAAAGGAAAAGGAGAGGCCTTAGATTTTAAAGTATTAACAACTAAAAAGAGGAGTCTGGAATGGCTCCCTAATTTTCATTTCTTTATTTTAGTCCTTCTTCCCCTCAGCTTTTCTAAGTTCCATGAACAAATATTGTCTAAGCAAATATTACACGCAAAGTACTGAATAAAAGCTGGGAATGACAATGATTTAGATATGATGCTGCACTCTCAGAAGAGAACAGAGAGCAGAAACTTATCAGCAAATAAGTAATGTATCACACTAGTGACCTAAGATTTTTCACCTGTCAATTAAAAAATTTCGATGATTTTTCACCCAAGTACGTTAAAAGTCTAACATTATAGGTTTCTGAAATCTTTGCAAATGATGAAGACTAACACAGTTAATGCTAGATCCTAATTTGTTGATGAGTTGTCTTAAAAATACATTAAACCAGAGATGAGTGTGAGATCCTTAAGGAAAAATATTCTGGATTGCTTCCCATAAAGCCCACCCATTTTTCAGGGCTACATAATATGTGAGATTAAGTATATTTTCCAAATTGTGGTAGCCAGACCAGGAACAACTATATAGGAGTGAGAGAAGCAGTATTAGTTGGTCAAAGGGAGAATTTAACTGGTGATATATTTAAAATGGCAGTCTCAGTCCATTCTTGTCAAAGAGTCCACTCTTATTTGGAGCTGTATGCCTCCCAAATTTAGACAAGGAGTCTGGCTTTTGTACTCTTTTATCCACTAATTATTCAAAGTGGGCTGCCATTCTGGAGAGCTGGTTCAGTGTTTATTTCAGCAGCTCCCTTAGAGTAAGGACTGTTTTGTAAGGGACAGATCTGTGAGCTATTAGCTATCAACCCAGCTCATACCAGCTCTAATATTGCATGCTTGGACCCTGAAAGGAAGACCTCAATGGGACAACACAGCATCTACTGAAAAATACAAAGCTGTTATGTCCAACTAATGAAATATTCACTGCACACCCATTGTAATTACCAATCCTTGGACATCTATTCACCTCTTGTCCACTGCACCTTTGTACAGCCCCAGTAATTATCCCTTCTGTATTAGTAGTGAGACATGTTTCTTCACTTACCATTTTATCCTCAAGCAAATTTCCATTCTGTTCTATTCTTTCATCCTTCTCTTCTAGAAATCTTTCATTTTTCTCCTTTTCTTCCCCTAAGGCTGATTTTCCCCCTGTTCCCCAGGAATGCATGTGTTTTGTCTGTCTCTCTTTTTCAAGGTTTGTAATTACTTTACATATGAGTTAATGTTTCAAACAATTTTGGACAGAATCTAGGGGTGGCTCCCCTCCAATTGAGTCATTCTGTAGTACTAGGGATGATAGCTTGCTTATTGTTTGTCTATTCTATCTCTAGGGTCCAGTGTGGCAACTTGTACAAAGATGAGTGTGATAAAGATCAGTAACTGCCTTCATCTTTTAATAATAAAAAACAAAAGTGTGAGGTGAGTATGTGAGCTACTGGTTTTTTGGTTACAACCTACTTACTTTTTGGTTATAATTAGGGGTGCCCATGTGACTGACATTATGCCTCTACCACATGAAAGGAAGTAATGTATGTACTGTCTGGTACATCTTTTTAAGATGTTTATCTTGGACTTTGTTTTCTCCTCTGTGGTAGGTGAATAACGGTAATGACTTAGAGCATGCTTGGAAACTTATCCACCAGTCTTGGATTATTGACTTCTAAGTAAACCATTATACTAGAGACAAAAGCATTTTTCTTATAAAAAGTGACTGTATTTTGGGATATCTTTCTAGATCTCACATTGTTAAACATTTTCTGAAAACAAAAACAAAAATGGAATCTGAGAGTGGGTTGCTATTATAAAAACTAGGATTACATGTGACATGCATAAAGTGGCAGATGGAAAATTCACAAATATTGTGAGTTGCAAACTGGAGAATGCTATTATACTGTGGCAAAAAGTCCAGTGAAACTGTTGTTGCCATAACTTGGAAGGCAGACCTTGTGCTCCTGTGACTAGCTTTGAGGAAACTGGTTGGCAAAATTCAGAGTGATTCTGTGTGTTGGCCACTCCTAGCAAGTGACTACGAGAAGTCTTTAGGGGTGAATTGTCTCAACGTCTGCAACGACTTTTCTATATGTAAGAAAAAAATTCTAATAAAAAATTAGGAAAATAAATTTAAAATAATTGCTGACATGTCCAAAATGCGTATCCCCAGCTCAGATTGCTCACTGAGCCTCATTCAAAATCCTGATAGGCATCTCCAACTTTCCATGACCAAACATGAATTCCTGAGCTTTCTTTTATTTATCTGTCATCTTCCATGTGCCAGATGATGGAAATTCTACCCTTCCAGTTAGTTATGCCAAAATCTTAGGTAATATCTTCCAACGCTTCTTCTTCTCTCAACTCCATATACAATATATTAGGAAATGTTGTGGGCCCTAAAATCAAAATGTGTTCAAACTCTGACCACTTCTCATCACCTCCAATGTTACCACTCTTACCCAAACACTATCCAATCTCTTGCTCAAATTCCTGGAATAACCTTCTAATTGCTATATTTCCATCCTTGCCAATTTAGTCTATTTTTCACCCAGCATGCAAAGTAATTTATGTCAAGTGCTGGTGCTCCTGTTGGTTCTGCCATTCAAAACATAACACCTTTACAGTAGTTACAGTTTTCCTAGAGTCAATTTATAGTCAATGACATTGGGAACAAAAGCCAACAGAAGCATCTTTAAGGAGATGATTTGAAAGTTGGAGATGTCAATTCCTTTTCTGTGCTATTGGTCAAAATTTGATCACGTGATCACAAGCGGCAATAAGAAAGACTCGGAAACATAACTAGGATGTTAATAAGCTTAGCTGAAAATCAGAGTATCTGTTTTTAAAAGAAAGCATGGAAAAATGTATACTTAGGGCATTACGATTTCCCTCTGCTAACCATTCTGGCCACCTAAGTAAGTATCCATGAATTACTGCATCCAGTCCAAAATCCAAGACTTCATAAACTGCAGTTCTCTTCATCATATCTAAATATGCCTCTTCAAAATCAAGCAATCTGTTAACTAAATGACAAGGTGTCTGTTTCCATGTCTACTAGTATATATTGATAGAATGGGAATAGTGTGCCCATAATAAAACACACATTCAGGAAAAGGAAAGAATGGGAAACACAGAATAGTCCATGTTCTATAGCAGATTTAAAAGCCTAATAAACAGAAATCAAAAAGACTCCCCCTCCAGGCTATGGGGTAGATTACCTGGTTCATGTGCTTGGGTCTCATTGTTTCTGCCTTCTACAAATAACTCCTTTAACCATTATTCACCATGGTTCCTCCTTATGGGACACCCTTGCCTGCTACCCTGTGTGACCAAATTTGAAGTAGAATGAGTTGGAGAATATTCCCTCTTTGGGGACCAGGCAGCTTTCACACTTTTTGCCAGTGAAGGACCAGGGGCTCAAATTTTGCAGGGGAGGGCACCTGGGTGGCTCAGTGGGTTAAAGCTTCTGCTTTCGGCTCAGGTCAGGATCTCAGGATCCTGGGATCCAGGCCCCTATCGGGCTCTCTACTCAGCAGGGAGCCTGCTTCCTTCTCTCTCTGCCTGCCTCTCTGCCTACTTGTGATCTCTCTGTCAAATAAATAAATAAAATCTTAAAAAAAAAATTGCAGGGGAAGCTTGTGGGCTTATTGGCAATTCAGTTTCCTCAGGGGTTGGTAGCCATCTACTCTGTTTGCTTCCAGGCAATGAATGTGAAAGGCGGCACACCGAAATACCTCGAAAGGTGATTACCACTAAAACCACAATCTTTCTCCTTTATTTACTGGCTTGTGTGCTAATTCCACATCCCTTACGTCAAAAATTAAAAATGGCTTCCATGAAGCCAACTAAAATAACAGAAAGATCATAGCTGTCTTTGAATTGATCTTTACATCTGGATAACTTTAGGCATCATATTATCTCTTGCTACTTGAGGTGCAGATATAGCTAGATTTTTTAACTTTGAAAGATCTTAAATTTCTGGACTTCTCATCACTTTCACTTTCTAGCCACTTTAAATTCTTTAGAGGGCTCTTCTGATGCCCACCTCTACATGGCCAGGTGTATCTCACATTTCATACTCATCTGTTTTTTTGATTATGTCATTACTCTGTTTTTATTTCCCCTATATTTTCAATAAACTACAAATTCTTAGTTCTATTTGGTTTAAGCACATTTGGCAAGATAACTTCATTGATGCAGTTGTATTTTTTATATTGTATCATAATTAGAAAGCAAATAATTCACTTCTCACTACTAGTGATGCTAAATTTAGTCATTCCTCAAAGTGATGAACAGATATTTACATTGTAAAGATACATACACACATATACACACACATAGACTTTAAAAGCCTGTGTGTGTGTGTGTTTGTATGCATGCACGTGTACAAGAGGGACAATCTTTTTGCACGATGTAAATATCCTTTCTCCAACATTTTGCTAATGGTTATAGCATTGATGATTCTTGTCTGAATCAATTGTTTGGTCATGAATTGCAAAACTGAGATTATAAAATTGTGACAGTTTACATAATCTATGTCTATTAGCATTCTATAAAGAACTTTTGTCATCAAATGAGAAAGAACTCATTTCTTCATATAAAAACCAGGCAAATGGTTTTACTTTAATTACCATTTTTCATGAATTCTTGGTAAATAGTCTACTCTCTTGAAGGCAAATCAATTCTTTTTCCTCTTCTCAAGTATCTCTATTCATTTCTAGATGTTTATTTACTCAATATAAATATCTTTTAATATTAAACTTTCCCAAAATTTCCCTGCAAGGATCCCCTTCAAGTTGCTTTCTATATCCCTTTCATATATACTAATTAGTCTTGGATATGTCCTTTCTTTCAGGCAAAATAAGATGTCCCAGCATCACCTGAATATTGTCAGAGAAGACATCCTTTCTTCAAGAACCCCTGGTCCCTTAACACAGAGAATGGTACTTAGAAACCTAGATCTGGGGGCACCTGGGTGGCTCAGTTGGCTAAGCAACTGCCTTCGGCTCAGGTCATGATCCCAGAGACCTGGGATCAAGCCCCACATCGGGTTCCCTGCTCGGCAGGAAGCCTGCTTCTCCCTCTCTCACTCCCCTTGCTTGTGTTCCCTCTCTGGCTGTGTTTCTCTCTGTCAAATAAATAAAATCTTAAAAAAAAAAAAAAGAAACCTAGATCTGCCTCTAAATATGCTCATTGCTTCTTTGTTTCTAAGTTATTTTGGTAGATAAAACTAAACATATATCTTTTAAAAATAATGACTAAGAAAATGATATTTGCCATTCCAGTTCAATTTTATAGGATTCTCTTAACGTTTGTTGAGTTTTCATAAAGCTACTTACAACCTACATTTCTTAAAAAATAGAATTTCCGCCTATTCCAATGTAGGGTTAACTTCATTTTTCCAGGCCAAATTTGCCATTGCTTTTTCATTTTGGAGGAAGTTGCTGGATGGAAGAGAGTGTAAAGTAGTCTGAAATGGATTGAAATATATTGAGGTATTGCTAGCTCAAGGGCATTTTTTTTTTTTTTCAGAATAACTTTCTGCAAGGGAAGTGGGATAGAAGCAGAGAGTAAACCAGGAGAAATAATGCTTTCCTTTTTTGGCTCCTGTAATTTTGGAAATTATCAGAAAGCCCTTAATAAATACACATGCATTATACAAACAGAGAAATGTTTATTTAAAACTTTTCAAGATTCTAGGGTGCCTGGGTGGCTTAGTCATTAAGCGTCTGCCTTTGACTCAGGTCATGATCATGGAGTCCCGGGATTGAGCCCCTCATCAGGCTCCCTGCTCAAGGGGAAGCCTGTTTCTCCCTCTCTCACTCACACTACTTGTGTTCCCTCTCTAGCTATGTTTCTCTCTGTCAAATGAACAAATAAAATCTTAAAAAACTACCCAAAACTTTTCAGAATTCCATATTTACTAATCACAATCTGATTTCCTACTTTTTAACTTCCAGCCAAAATTGCCCTTAGTAAGGCCACTAGAAGCCTTCAGATTTCTGTACCTAATAGGCTGTTTGTGATCCTACTCTTACTTGATACCTTTGTGACCTTTGACCAAGTCCACCTTTATAAGAAGTTATGCCGTGGCTTAACTTCAAAGTATTCTTTGGCTTCTCTGACTCAACTCCTCTTCTCTGGGCTTCTTTCTAACTCTTGGTTGCTTTTTCTTAATTTCCTCTGTGTGCACCTTGATTCCTGCCATCCCTTTAAAACCATTATGCTCCCCAAACAATCTACTGGTTCTGGGTCTATTTTAACATATGAGTTTCATCATTTTATCGGTACACTTTAATTTTTCCTATTCACTAGACCTGGCCTAAAACAATTACAGTTTATCACTTGCTTAGGTAATGAAGACAAATAAACATAAGCAAAAAGGTCTGAGCATTTCAATAATTTTCTTGTGTTTTATGGAGCAATTTTGCTCAGTTCTATAGCAGGTTACTGGTGGTTATGATAGAGGCAAGCCAGAATACTTGGGACCTGTAATAAAGAAATTAATTTTTCTCTACTTCAACACGACCAAGTTTTATAATAATTTCAGTTAAGACTTAGATACTTTCAATGTGGTGCAATCATTTTTGTTGGACTTATTTGGTGAACAAAGATATTTGAATTCTAATCTGATTTTCAAAATGAAAATAGGAACTTAAAGCTGATATTTTAAGTTATCCTTTAAGAACAATTGTCCTTTAAATGCATTTGGAATAAATGCAGAGGAGACAGACATGGCACTTAGAATCAAATCTCATACATTACATGAATAATGATACTTTCACAGATGAGATAAATTTAATGGGCAAATGGGCTGCCAGGGGAATGACTTTCAAATCTACCTTTCATTTATCCAAGGTTATAACTATGATTTGTTTGCAATCATAATTTTTTGTTTCACCTTTGATAGCATTTCTTCTTTATGATTCACACTAAAACCTGCCTAGTTTTACAACATTATCATCAAAATATGGTGGGTTTTGGGGGGGTATTTATGCTTTACCTAAGTGAAAATAAGAATTTACTAAATAGCAAGAATATCTTAGACAGCTTATAATAAACTTTTACATAATTATAAATTACATCTTTAGAAACATTCCAATTGGTGGAGGTTTAAAAGCTTGGAATTCTAAGGGATTTGTTAAAATCCATGTCTATTAATATTTCTGCTATTCAGTTAACAGATTTATTTTATTGATTTGTATTAGAGTCCAATTTGTTCTCTTGCCATACATGCGACAGGGAGCATTATTAAAATCAATGCAAAGTATTTGCCAAGATGAACAAAACCATTCTTTATTCTTTCGGATATATTATTCTAATCCACTGGAGGCTTGTTTAACTTAGGAAAGGAAAAAAACAAGGCCATATCTAGAAAAGCAAAATAAAAAATGAGATTGAGAAGCCACACTTTATATCAAAATTTCAAAGAATGTTAGACTTAATATTGATACTGACAGGGGCGCCTGGGTGGCTTAGTTGGTTGGGCGACTGCCTTCGGCTCAGGTCATGATCCCTGAGACCCAGGATAGAACCCCACATCGGGCTCCCTGCTAGGCAGGAAGCCTGCTTCTCCCCACTCACTCCCCTTGCTTGTGTTCCCTCTCTGGCTGTGTTTCTCTCTGTCAAATAAATAAATAAAATCTTAAAAAAAAATGATACTGACAAATATTATAGAAAGCACTGGAAGGTTATTGCAGTGATTTCAATATATGTGAAAAACACTTCTGTGTACCCTATACCAGCACATGTTTATATATGATACATGAGCTCATTTGTTTAATCACATTTGTTAAGTAGCTACAATATCTAATTTTGAGTTTGGCTCTGAGTTTATGGAATTTCTAGATATTTGGAAATATCTAGCTTGTGTTGCTAGTATAGAAAGCTCTATTATCAGCACTAACAAAAAAATAATGATAGCCACATATGCTATTTAAGTGTTTTATCAGTCAGTCACATTAAAAAATAAAAAAGAACTAGCGAAACCCATTTTAACAACATATTTTATTTATCAATATATCCAAAAGGTTACCCTTTTAACATATAATTAATATAAAATTGATTAATGAGATAATTTACATTCTGCTTTTATTTATTTTTAAATATTTTATTTATTAGAGAGAGAGAGGACATGCAGGGGGACAAGTATTGCAGAGGGAGAGGGAGAAGCAGAATCCCCAGTTGAGCAGGGAACCTGAAGTGGGGCTCAATCCCAGGACCCTGAGATCATGACTTGAGCCAAAGGCAGACACTTAATTGACTGAGCCATCCAGGCGTCCCTACATTCTGCTTTCATTTTAGGTTTTTTAAATCCACCATGTATTTTACCCATTTAGCCAATCCCAATCACGACTGTCACATTTCAAGTGCTCAAAGCCACACGTTACTGGAGAATTTTGACCACTGCATTGGACAGCCTGGCTCTACATTCCTTGCCTTTTTCGGCTTCCAGAATCTACCCACATTCATTGGTCTGGGACAGCATCACTCCAACTTCTATGCCCATAGTCACATCTCCTTCTCTGACTCTGGTTCTTCCCTCTGATAAAGGCCTTTGTGATTACATTGGACCTACCTGGATAATCCATCTCAAGATAGTTACATCTGCAAATTCTCTTTTGCCCTATAGCAGAACATATTCACAGGTTTTAGAGATTAAAAAATTGATATATTTAGGGGAATCACTCTACCTATCACAGTACCCGATCTGATCAAGGCAAGGTTAAGTATAGAAAATTCTCCAGGAACTGTAGTGTTAGTCCTAGCTCAAAGACTATGATTGAGTTCAAAGAGTGACACTGATATGAATGTAGTCCTTTTCCATAGATGTGTATAAAATAGTAGTAAGATGATCTTTCACTTTGTAAAATACAGTAATCCATTAGAAAGCTTTTAGTAAATGGCAATGACAAAATGCATCAATTCATACATTTTGTTCAATCTGCACAACTCTGCTTCCTGACAACATTTTGTGTGTCTGGTCTCACTATTGGTCCATGTCTAGTTCCTTGTAGTCTGATCTCTTGCTTCCTCACTTTCCTCTTCACCAGACCTCGATCGATTCCCCAAATATGCCCAGCGCTCTCCTACCACAGAGCCTTTGCATATGGCTTCTTTCTGCCCGAGATATTCTCTACCTTCCCCTTTAATACCAGTTTTAAGAAATTTTCTTAAAGTGCAGATCCAACTAACTTTCTCACCTTCTTGTATTTCCCTTTTTGTCCTGTGTTGAGGTAATCATTTACCTGAATTTATAATTTGTGTGTGTCCGTGTTTGCATGCACGCACGCGCACGTGCTAAATACATACGATGCACAGGCCTCTGGTTACAAAATTGAAAGAGATATTTTCCTCACTCCAAACCCAGTGGCAGACAGGCAACTTTTCCTAGATTACCATTTTACAGATTGTTCAACCAGATATGAATTGGACATTAGGTAAGGATCTCAGTTCCAATTCTTCATTCTTTGTGGGGCGGGCAACCTCCTCTGCTCCCTACACATGGCCACAGGAGCAGCAGGCCGGGTGCTCTCCCACTGTAGCCTTCTCCAGGCAGTGAGGGCTTCAGCTCATTAGCTGACCGCTTGGCTATTAGATGTCCCCACACGGCCCATCATGTGCGATTTCTCTTTCTGGAAAACTGGCTACACATATAAAAAAGTTGTTGGCTCTATTTTCCAGCACAAATCTAGAGTGTTTGTGGTGTCTTGCTGGCTTTTTTTTTGCCCCACATTCCTACAGGCAGATATCCTCTGTATTCATGTCTTTTCATTTATGTTCTGAGGCTTCCATTTGAAAACTACACTGTCATCTACCTTCTAGAGGAAAAAAAAATGATTATTCTATAGTCTGGGGAATAAAAATGAGTCCAGGGATAAACAACAAGAACAGAAGAAAAGTAACAAGGTAGTGTCTATGAACAACTTGTCTAGTCCTCCTTCTAGGTAGATCTGAGTCAGATGCTGTGTGAAGGTCATTACTCGGCATTCTGTGCTGTAGCTGCAGACGTTCACTGAGCAGCTGCCCCTCTCAGGCTGTTGGCTTCCCAGGGCCAGCAATGAGGACGAAGAGAGATGGTATTGCAACTGCAGAAAGATGGAAAAGGAATTTATGGCAGTTTCTGTGTTATGCATTCAGAGGACCCCAAGGACACACTAGGGGACTGGCATGCTTGGAGCTCCTGTATCCCCATCTGAAATAATGGATTGTGGATTGCACATTGCACATTCAGACTGCCCAGGAATTTGCATTGCTATTTATGTGCAGGAGCTACAATCACTAATAAATGTGTTCTACGGTACTGAGCCCCATACATATTTTTATAGCAACTACACACACCTTTTTTTCTGGGTATTTGCTGGTGTGGTGGGAAAGAAGAACACAGTATTCAGAAATCATTTTTTTAAATGTGTAGAATATGACATGGCAGTTAAACAAATTGAATCTTAGCAGGACATTGGGGAAAAATATAATGTAGCTGCCTGTCTGCATATATATTTAATTTTAAAAATTTTAAAAATCAAGTTATATGCCTGGCTTTCATTCCTTCTCCTTTTCTCCCCCCACACCCCATTCTATCTTGTGTCATCTTCTTTCTATTTGTTGTCCTCTTTCTCACCCTGGGGTTAAGAGATGATGGTAGCTGGCTTAGGATGCTAAATAGGCTTATAGGATAACTATCTCACTGGGCGAGGAAAAGGATATGAGGTTGGAAGAAAGTGGGATACCAAAGACAACCTCCAGTGTCTCTGGCCTAAACAAATGACAGGTGGAGGATGCCTTTACTAAAAATGGGGACCATTTTTGGACATGCAGGGAGCACAGATGGGGAGACAATCAGAAGTCATTAGGACTTACGAAGTTTGAGACAGCCATTAACCAAGTGAAGGTACAAAGTAGGGTATTGAGGCATGGAGTTCAGGAGTAAGGTCTAGGTGGGGTGTATACTGGAGAGCTTTGACCTTGAAGAAGCTCTGTAAAACCTTGGGACTGGAAGTGGGGTTAGCGAGAAAAGGAAAGAGAAATCTGATTTTCCATTCAGGAAAGGTTTTCTCTTTTTCCCTCCCTACTCTATATCTCCGCCATACCTAATCGTCTAGGATGTGAGATGGCTCAGTTGACCAGTGTCATACTCCAGAGGATGTGAGGCATAACTCATTCAGAGATTATGGTGTTTGTTTTTCTTTTTTTAAAAAATGATTTTATTTATTTATTTGACAGAGAGAAACACAGCTAGAGAGGGAACACAAGCAGGGGGAGTGAGAGAGGGAGAAGCAGGTTTTCCGCCTAGCAGGGAGCCCGATGCCCGGCTTGATCCCAGGACTCCGGGATCATGACCTGAGCCGAAGGCAGATGCTTAATGACTGAGCCACTCAGGCGCCCCAGATATTATGGTGTTTCTTAACCATCTTTGATGATAACTTTTAAGGTGTGATCTAGATGGAAAAGAGAATTTAAAATTCTAATGTAATACAATTTAGTAATTGTGTCTCTTGTGTCTTTTTATTTTAACAAATACTAAGTAAAATTTAAAAATATTGCCTAAGTTCCTCAGTTGCAACTCCTCTGCGACTCTTTCTTCATCTCAAAATTTCTCCATGTATGTGCTTCGTGTATGGCTTGATCATCATATTGTGAAGCCTTTAAAATGGTGTGTGTGATGTGCAGGGCTTCTGCAGAACGCGAACTGTGACTAGTTAGTGTTGGAGAGCCAACTTCTGT
The DNA here is from genome assembly GCA_004023965.1 of Spilogale gracilis. Lineage (NCBI taxonomy): Eukaryota > Metazoa > Chordata > Mammalia > Carnivora > Mephitidae > Spilogale > Spilogale gracilis. The sequence goes on along the minus strand of PITA01009546.1, from coordinate 31,501 downwards.
TAAAGGGAGGCTTTCACTGGTCAGGGTTCTAGGCTGATCTACTGTGCCTCTGACAACACAAAGTTAAACTCCAAGTTGCTCACCATTGAAAAGGGGAAATCTATGTCCACACCCTATGTTCTCCTACCTTGGAAAGGACCTTCCTCTCTTGGTCCCTGGCAACCCACTGTCTCCACAACAGCCTTGAAGTTAGTGAACTCATCTATCATCAGATGAACAAAACAGGCTTTAAAATGACTGGTAGTAAAAGACAAGTGGTAAAAATAGACAGAACTAGAAAAAGAAAGATTCTAGAGTAAAGAGAAATATAATTTCAAAATCCTACAGATACAGATGCCCTACTTATTTACAAACTGAGAAAACAGATGTATATATTTTTGTGAGGCAAAAGTTAAAGTCAGACATCAGACTTCTCTTTCTGGTATGAAATAGCTGTAAAAATAATGCAGATTTCACTTACTATCTTCACAAGTCTTGGTCTCCTGCATCTGAGTTGGAAGCAAAGCTATCTGAGCTTGCATTTTCTCTCTGTGATCAAATAGCTCTGTTTTTCACTTGTCATTCCATCTTTTCAGTCCTTAGTTTCCTAATATATAAAGAAAGAGCGTTGGACAAAATGGCTTCAAAGACCCCCTTCCACCTTTAAGATAATTCTGTCTTGTGGCATAACATACCTTGATCCTTTGTATAAGGTCCTAGCCAAATAAAATCTTAATTTTAAAGTAGTTTATCAAGCCAGTAAAAGAGAGGTCTTTTATTTTATGGCCTAAATGAGTACTTTTAAAACATTAATGTCCATTTGAATTATCTGGAGATTTTATTAAAATGAAGACTCTGATTCAGCAAGTTGTGGCGTGGTGGGGGTGGGGGCAGTAGCTTAAGAGTCTGAATTTCTAACAAGCTCCCAGGAGCTATTGGTGCTGCAAGTCTAAGCACCAGACTTAATTAGCAAAGATCTGAGCTGTGGGGGATCCAACTATTAGAGACACAGTCACACACGAGGTCTGTCTCAGACATACAGACAGAACTGTGATGACCCAGTGTTTTATTGCAAAGATTAAGTTTAAATGTTTTCCCTCCAGCTAACATTAAATCAAACCAAATACATTTAGAATAATTATAAGTATTTTATTTGTGTTTGAAATTAAGTAGATTTAATTATAATTACCTTTTATATAACTTACTGATTTTTTTAACTGGTCTCCTGTCAATGAGGTAAAAATATGAGGTACTGTATCTACTTGCCTCCTCCCTCTCCCTACAAAAGAACCCCAAGGTACCAAGTTCACTCTCTAGAAAGTCATCATAATGATGCGGCTGGGAATCATCACTGTATGGAAAAGCCCAGTACAGGTGCAATGGGATTTACTTTCAATTTCCATTAAACATCCTCATCGTCTCAGTCTAATTTATGTCAGGTCTTGGACCTATGAATCTCATATTAATTTGGACAGCTGGTACCTGCCTCAAAGTCAAAGAGCTTGAAGATGTTTATTAACTACTGCCCACCCCAAACACACATGTACACATACACTGACCTTCCTCAGAAATAATCAGTCAAAATGAAAGGGTAACATGTTGCTGAGTCAATTAACATAATGCTTCTGGGAGGAATTTTTGGTTGCCAATTTGATAAGTGTGCTCTATTCTTAAAGATAAAATCATTTTTGAACACTAACAACCAACATTACTGATACTTTTCTGTAATTACCCAAAAGATTCTCACTATATAATTCCTAGACTCGGACTCTCATTAGTAGGGACCTGCTAGGTCATTGAGTTCATGAGTTAGATTCTCTTTCTAATAAAGGACTGAGAGCTTATGCTAGTTCAGGTTCTAGAATGACTCTTTATTCTTGTTCTTCTTGTCTTTATGGTGGGACAGATCCCAGAGATTCTGATAGAGCTAGAGAGAACAACTGGATGCTTTTACTAGATGGACGGTAGGAAGCAAAAAAATTAGCTAGGGAACTCATTAGAAATGTAGTTTATTATTATTATTATTTATTGATTTTTGTCATATCGAGCCCTTCATTCTGGCATATTGAATTGTCAGGTCTAAGTAGGATCTCCAAAAATTAAATTTTAATAGGCATCCTATGTGATTCTGATGCAAATGTGCATGCGACCATACTTAGATAATGATTTCATTACGCTAAACTATCTTTGTTTTAGAATAATTTACTATAGAAATCAATATCTGGAATTAGAGAAGCAGGGATTTTTAGTTACATAGGATACTGCTATTCATATCAAACTTCACATATAAATTTAACACAAGTCTCTGTTTAGATTATAGCAGACCACACACTGATCATTCTTTCGAAAGGTGAGAATGGAACCTATTTTGGGCACCAAGATAAATTATTGGTAGCAAAGAACTGAGGGACATGTGAATTTTTTTTAATCCAAGTTATCACCTGAGTCCAAAACATATTTTTTGCCCAACTTATTTTAGATACTTAAAGTCTATGCTCCAGATGTTGTCTAGAAAGACACACAACGCAATACACACATGCACACTCACACACTTGCTTGCACACACGCAAAATGGCTGTCTACTGTAGAATGTCTCTTCTGCTCTGAACATGAACGGTATTTCAAATCATACATCTTGATCTCTCAAGCTTGTTGAAAGATTCCTTCACCATTTTCCAGAAGTGACGTGACTTTCATTTTAGCATTTGCTACTGCTTAAGTTCCTCTGGAGCGTTTGCTATTATTTTTTAATTTGGGAAGGGCAAAACACAAACCCATTTCATCTGTAGCATATACATTCTGCTTACTTAAAAATCCTGGGAGGAGTGAAATGGCTTGTGAACACAGTATAGATTTTTTAGAATGTAGACCACTGGAGGATCAACATGCTGTATGGGCACATGTTCAAACCTTTTTGATGAAATGTAAGGCTGTAGAAAGAAAAACAGGCAGTAACCAAACTGAATTCCTAGAATTAATTATAAAATATTAACACTCTCTTGGGTTTGAGCCCTGCATTGGGCTCCCTACTCAGTGAGGAGTCAGCTTCTCCCTCTCCCTCTGCTCTTCTCTGTCAAATAAATAAAATCTTAAAAAAAATACTTACACAGATTTTAATGACTACTTTTGTATAGTTATTTATAGGGAAAATTTAGAGATTCCAATGTGAGTGGAAGCTTGAAGTAGAGGAAGCACTAGAGAAACATTAGAAGACCTAGTTTCCAGCACCAGCTAAGCCTGTGACTCGGTGACTGAGGGCAAGTTCTATCTCCTTCCTTGATCTATTTTCTTTTTCTTCAATTGACTTCTTAGGAACGGGAATGTTCAATTCAGTTTCTAGCCTGGGTTGTATAACCTTTCTAGCCTGGGTTGTATAACCTTTCTGGAACTGGAGGCAGTTTCAATGTTTGAAAAGTGCTTATCAAGAAACAAAATAAAACAAGAATCACACACACACACACACACACACAGACTGTGTACTCAGGATGAGAATGCACAAGGGACGGGGGTCCATTGGTGACTAAGTCAGTTAATTCTCTGCTTCAGCTTAGGTCATGATCTCAGGGTTCTGGGATCTAGCTCCCCGCTCAGTGGGGAGTCTGCTTCTCCCTCTCCCTCTGCCCCTCCCCACCCTCCACTCATGCTCTCTCTCCCAAATAAATAAAATCTTTAAAATCTTTAAAAATATTTAAAATAAATAATTTTTTTAAAAAGGCACAGGAATATTAAAATATAAAAATGACATGTTTATTGATTAGAATTAAAGTTGCTTAGTGGGACAATATTTAGTACTTTATACAGATCAGAAAAATTTTTTTTAAAAGATTTTATTTATTTGACAGAGAGAAACACAGCCAGAGAGGGAACACAAGCAGGGGGAGGGAGAGAGGGAGAAGCAGGCTTCCTGCCGAGCAGGGAGCCCGATGTGGGGCTCCATCCCGGGTCTCCAGGATCATGCCCTGAGTCGAAGGCAGTCGCTTAACCAACTGAGCCACCCAGGCGTCCCAGATCAGAAAATTTATTGATGACTTCATGAGAAGTGATAGACAAGGAAGGTAGGTCAGTTACTTTTAGTAGTGCCACAGATCACAAAACTCATACTGAAAAATAAACAAGGCATTTTGTTTTGGTGAAAAACTGGGAATCACTAATTTAGTTACAAACCTTTGATTTAATTTATGTATGAATGTATGTATGTGTGTATACTTCTGTAACATTTATTTGCCATGTTCCACATAGTTCAATATCTCAGTTGTACTAACAGTCTTCTCATAAATGCCTACAATTTTTACATTGGCCACGAAGTAAATGGTGAAAAATGGATAGACTTTTGTAGGGGACCCATAATTAATCTGAGAATTTGGTCACATGAAAAAAAATTTAATATCTTCTGTTAAAAATAAAAGCAAGCCCTTTCTTTTAGACATTAGGAGAATGATGTCTACTGATGAGTGATATATTGGTTAAAGACAGAGCTAGGACGAGAGCTGACTCCTGAATTTCAGTCCAGAAATTTCTACTGAAGAGTACAATTGGTATATCTTGCCAATGAATAATAAATATATTATGTATCTATCTTTATTTGGCTCAGTCGGTTAAGCGTCTGCTTTTGGCTCAGGTCACGATCCCAGGATCCTGGGATCCAGTCCCAAATCAGGCAATCTGCTTAGTGGGGAGCCTTCCTCTCCCTCTCCCTCTGCTGCTCCCCCTGCTTGTGTTCTCTCTCTCCCAAATAAACAAACAAATAAGTAAATAGATAAACCTTAAAATAAATAAATAAACCTTAAAAAAAGAGGAATGCCTGGGTAGCATAAACACAAAACTAAAAATAATGTTTTTTCTAATTGGGATGGAGAATGACACAGCTATACGGAATGACAGGACTGTGAGTAGCCTTCAGCTATGTTGGTAATACTTTATTTCTTAACCCAAGTAGTAAATACACAGGATTGCTATCCACTTTTTAAAAAATATCTTTAAGTAATTGCTAAGTAGATTTATAAAAAGGCATGATATTTGGCAACTCTAAAATTAGTATGCATGTTGATCTGTACAGTTCATGGGGCAAGACTTATTCTGATTACACTTGGACACATCTGCCCTCCCTTCCCACTATGGTTTCATACATAACACAAAGGAAAGGCAACTGCATTTTGTGGAAAAGATGTCGCGTTTCTCTAATTATGTAAATAGATGCAGTAACTTTTTTTGGTGCGTTTTCTTTTATACTTTCATTGGGGATTTATGACTGTGGGAAATACCATTTTTATCAGCCAAATCTAAATTCACTCTGCATTTCCAAAGAGTCACTTATGGGAACCTAGGTGGCTCAGTTGGTTAAGCATCCTTCCGCTCAGGTCATGGTCTCAGGGGATCCAGTGTGGTATCTGGCTTCCTGCTCAGAGGGGAGCTTGCTTCTCTCTCTGCCTCTGCCTGCCACTTCCCCTGCTTGTGCTCTCGCTCTGTGAAATAAATAAATAAAATCTTAAACAAACAAACAAAACAAAACAAAAAATGGAAGAGTCACTTTCAGAATATTACATGGTAAATAGTCTTTCTTCTTAAAGACAAAACAGATGGGAAAAAAAACGACAATTTAAAGCACCATGGTGAGATTACGCACTGATGTATAAAATGGAGGTGTTCTTATTAAATTTTGAAGAAAAAGAGTGGAAAATAAGAAAATAAATGTTCTAAATCCAAGTGATGATTAAATATAAATTATATTTTCCATTCTTATTTTAGGGGGAAAAAGCCATTTAGCACACAGAAGGCTGTGGTAACAGATTGTTTTACTTCTTTGAGGAAGAAAAAACTTGCATCAAATCCAAGGAGGTTATCTATTTTCTTAGGAATCAGGTAAAATGCTACCAACTAAAAGTTGTGCCAAACCTATTTTCTGACTCTTTTAAGAACTTTACATAATTTTTTTCAATGAAATGTCTTTTGTTTCAAGGAAAGGAATAATTCCTTCAATTATTCTAAATACTAAATTAGAAACAATGCGAAGTGTGTCTTACTATTTATAGACTCCCAAGTCTTAAAGGCAATTCAGAAGGTTATTAAATATAACATTCACTTCACTTCTCTAATAGCCATCCATTTTCTGCTGGAATTCATCTGGGGATGAGAAAACTAACTAAGTTCTGAGGCAGCATATTCTATTACTGAGCAATAATGTTTTTCCTTATTCAGAGCTGAACACTCCTCCTTGTCATTTACTTCTGGGAGTATAATTCTGAATCTTGAGAACTTCCAAAACCAATCTCATCCCCTTTCTCATGAAGACTTTCCTTTTGCAAGATCAACAAAATATCATCATTAACTCCTTCTGATATTCACATTCAGTGAAGTTTGGCTGAAATCATCTGCCTTCTTCTTGAAGATGCTACAGTATCTATGTTTGCCAAGTCACATTTATAACTTGAGAGTTAAATGTATGCCCAGACACATGAATTATAAAATGGTTTTGCCTTACTTTGAGACAAATACTAGAAAGATAAATAAATAAACCAAAATAGTATGTAAGACTCTAGTCCTTCCTGCGGGCCCAATGCTTCTCTTTGGTCTCTACATGAAGAGAAATTTTAGATCTTCTTATTCTTCACTACTCTAACCAGACAATATGTAAATCCCATGTCTATAGGTAACCGTAGACCAGATCTGGTGAGCTCACGCCAAATGCAGCGGCACTCATGTTCACATGAGCCAACAACACTACCAACATCAATAAAACACCTGCAAGGTGCTTCCAAACTATGATTTTCTTAAAACTTCTCTTTAAGTATTTCCTACGATATTAAGAATATCACAAAAATGTTTTTTTCAAGCTTTCTATTCTGAGATAATTGTAGATGCATATATGGCTGTAAGAAGTCATGTAGAGAAATCCCATACACCCTTCACCTCATTTCTCCCAGTAGAAATGTCTTGGATAACTATGGTAACATGTCAACCAGAAAATTAGCATCAATACAATCCATTCATCTTTTTCTGATATCGCCAGCTTTGCATGCACACATCTGTGTGTTTGTGTGTGTTACCACAGTCAGGACAGAGAACAGCTCCATCACAAGGATACCTCATGCTACTTTTTTTACAGCTACCACCAACTGCTTTCTTCCCTTCCTGAACTGTGATCACTACTAATCTGTTCTCCTTTATTGTCACAAGAATGCTGTATGAATGGAATGGTCTCTTTTGAGATTGGCTTTTTTCCTTCAGCATGAGGGTCCCCTCAAGTTGGTGGGTGTAAAAGTAATCTATTCCTTTTTTGCTGAGTAGCATTTCATAGCGTGGATGTACCACAGCTTGTTTAAACATACAACCATTGTAGGACATCTGGGTTGTTTATATTGTTGGCTATAATGAATAAAGCTACTTGCATATTTTTGTACAGGTTTTTGTGTCAACATGAATGTTCATTTCTTTGGGATACATGATCAAGAATTCAATTGTTGGATTATAAGTGGAAGTTTAGTTTTTTAAAGAAAGTTTCAAACTGTTTTCCAGAGTTTTTTGTCAGCAATATATGTGTGGCCCTGCACGCAAAACTGTCTTCATTTCCAAGGAACCTGGAGTAAGGGAATTAACTGGGAGTTTGTGCTGTTATTGGCCTGGCATGCCAATAATCTAACAACAGGAATCACACTACACTTCTAGGACTTTTCCCTCACTACCTCCTTGTAATAGATGGTTTGATGTGCTGCCCAGGTGCACCATCAGGACAAGGCTCTATTGTACCAGCTGCTGAAACTGTTGCCTGCTAACACTTCATATGTGCAAGGGCTCCATGAATTAATCTGGACTGAAGTGAGCTGCCTCACCCCAGAAGACATTCCACCTCTCAAGGGACAGCATGTCCCAAACGAGTTGATTTGGAGATCCAATGAACTAGGCCTCTAGTCTCAGTCTGGGATATTTCTGAAGGACCCTTCCAGCTCCAGTTTCAGAGACTCTCATATGATCAGCTGAGGCCTGTATGGCCACTGCATCTCTGTTCAACTCCTGCCTCTGCCCGCCTTGCTTCCTAACTTCTGGGGGTCGATCTTTAGGGCACACCCCTAAAAAAAACTCTTGCATGTAAAACTGTCTCCTTTTCTAAGAAATCCAACCCAAAACATTTGCTAGCAGGAGGCAAACGCTGAAGTGGAATTTGGGAGTTGTATCCCTCCGTAGTGACAGTAGAGGACTGATGGTCTCAGCGTGCTGGAGCAGGTGCAATCATTCAAAGTTCCTCTGGTGAAGAACTGGGAAGGAATAGCAATGAATGAGAATGCTCTCCTGGTTCAACACAGCAGGGGACTGAGCAGCATGGGGATGTAATCAGCAAAAGGCTATACACTTGGATGACCATTGCTAATTCTTGATAGTTGGAGAAAGACTACATGTCATTAATTGAAGGTAAGGTTGAAAATCAGAAGGTGTCCTTGATAGCTTATAAATTTATTTAATCAGAGTAAATAAGCAAAATTCGACAAGTATGTTAGAAGTTTGGTAAAGTGCATGAATAACAAATGGTGATATATAAATCCTATAGAGATTGAGATTTCTGCCAGACTAGAGAAGTTATTTAGTATTTAGAGGCTAGGGGCAGCAGTTAGCAAACTTTCTTTTTGCAAAGGGTCAGCTAGTAAATACTTTAAGCTTTGCAGATGAGTCTCTATTGCAACTGGATTTGCCACTATAGCATGAAAACAGCCATAGATAATTCACAAATGAATGGGCACGGTTTTATAAAAATGAAACTTTGCTCACAAAAAAGGGAGCAAGTTGGATTTGGCCTATGGCCTGTAGTGTGTCAAACCATAATGTGGAGGGCATAATTGGACAGCACGTAAATAATAACTAAAAGACAAAATAATACCAAGCAACTACTACCACTAGGAAGGAAGCACAATCTATTTTTATTTTATTTTTTTATTTTTTTACGATTTTATTTATTTGACAGAGAGAAACACAGCCAGAAAGGGAACACAAGTAGGGGGAGTGAGAGAGGAAGAAGCAGGCTTCCTGCTGAGCAGGGAGCCCAATGTGGGGCTTGATCCTGGGACTCCAGGATCATGACCTGAGCTGAAGACAGACGCTTAGCAATAGAGCCACCCTGGTGCCCTGGAAGCACAATCTTTGGTAAGCCTCTTTGGATTCTGGAGATAAGAAATTTCATACTTGGAACTGCTGCTTTGTCCCATTTACCTGGTGATATGGAAGACTGTCAGTTTTGAGTGGGGTCCAGAGTAGGAAAGGGTCCCGTAGAAGGTTCAGACTACATTATAAGCTCCCTCGGTAATATAAGAGATATTTATCTATCTTTTGTAAAAACAAAAGATGCCATATGGACTTCAGAGCAAAGTCCAACAGGAAAATCCAAACTAACAGCAAGTGGTAGAGCTGAGGTTAGAATCTAGCTTTGCCTGGGTTGTGAGAATAGACACTTTTTTTAAATCCCCTAAAGCATATAGCACACTTTTGCATAGCATAGAAATCAAATAAAAAGATACATAAGTGTGCTAGTGGTTATGCGGTCTCATCGATTAAGATCGTCTGATCAATTAAGAAGTATTTGTTAAGAACTGTACATGTTCTGTGCCTGATACACATTGCCAGTAAATGACCTTTTGTTGAATACGTTTAAACCTACACAGGTTTTGTTCTTCTTGTTGTTTTATGCACACTAAATTTTGACACGGCTTCAGGTTTAAAGGCTTCCAGATCATAAGAAGAAACTCCATTAGGAGTCATGGTTAACTTTAGGTCTGGCAATTTTAATAAGGATTTGCTTTTTTTAGAGTTCCTCATTGTTGTATGGAGCTGATGTAATCCTTGCTCCAAGGGAAGAACTGTTTTTCTTTCTTTCTCCCTTCCTCTCTCCCTCTCTTCCTTCTTCCTTCCTTCCTTCCTTCCTTCCTTCCTTCCTTCCTGATCAAGGATTATGACACATTTTAGTCTAGTTTGCAGAAGAAAAATCTTCTGGACGGTGTTAAATACTCCATGAAGATGACCGCATGACTTATCAAGTGATCTGGGCTGGCCTTGAACCTGGAATCAGAGAGACATAGGATCCAGTGGTGGGAAGATTGCTGTTCTGCTCCTTTTGGGATAACAGGAGCATCTCGGCTACCATCGAAGTGGTTTTGTATCACAGAGAAGTCACAGAATAGTGAAGCTGAAGAAGAGGGAGAAGCAGAATGACAATGCAAATACTCCAACAGAAAGAGCTTTTACTGAGCCAGATACGCCTGTAGGTAGTAGATGCCAATCTAATTAACATCTAGAGGTTATGTAACGCATGGGCTCTAACCTTTGGCCTTGGGTTCCTGAGTGGAAAACAATGAGACAGGGAACATCTATTGAAACCTTATTCTGTGCTAGGCACTGTGATTAGTTTTTATACCTATTTTGCTTACTTCTCACAAGAAGCCTTCATATCAGTAATTTTATTATTTTCTGGATGAGAAATTAAGGCTGAGAGAGGATAAAACATTTTCTTATTCCAAAGTTCATAAAGATGCTTTATGTGTTGGCTAAGGAAATATGAAATAAAGGGAAAAGTGTTCTCCTATTCGGGCCAGGAGGTGGGTTCAGTTTATTCACCTCAAGTCTTTGGTACTATACTTTCTTGTTAGTCTGCAAGGCTTCAAATTATAAGTGCAAGAGAGAGCTTGGAACTGGGCATATGTACTGGGTGAGACTCATGATAGGAAAATGGAGAGGACAGTCTTCAACCAGAGAGCAGCTGATATGAGCACGCCATGTGCTCGAACTTTTCAGCAAGTCTAAACAGCAGACGGGGCTTCTTATAAGATAAGTGGGGCAACAAAACCCTTTGAATGAATGTTTTAGATTCTGAACATATAATAATCAAGAAGTCCTGCCATTATGTGGCATGGTACCAAAAAATAGGCCAAACCCCAGGATCATTTCTGTAGTAATGTATAGAGTAAAAAGAGTGATTTTTCAACAATAAATAGAGATGAGTCATCAGAATATTTTAATGATTTATATTCAATAAATATTGACTTAAGCCATATTTTGCTTTAGTATTGGGCCAAGTGTAGGACTGTGAACACACACACACACACACACACACACGCACACACATATCAGCAAGGCACGGGGAGTAAGAGGTGTTCCATCCTTATACTTCCATAGGGATTGTTGAGACTTTCTTCTCTATGAATGTTAATTAGATCAGGTTGAGATAATGTTATTTGGTTTCACCATATCCTTGCTGATTTTCTGTTTGATAGATCTATCAGTTACTGGTAGAGGTGTGTTGAAGTCTCCAACCATAATAGTGACTATGTCTTTTTTTCCCCTGGCATTCAAGTATTTTCTCATTGCACATTAATTTTTGTCTCATATATTCTGAGGCTCTATTATAAGGTGCATATGTGTTAAGAGTTGCCTTGTCTTCTTTGAGAATTGACATTATGACTCAGCACTCCTTTATATCCCTGAAAACTTTTTTTGCTTGGAAGTCATCTTCATTGGAAATAAAGATAACTCTTCCAGGTTTCTTTTGATCAACATTAGCATGTTATATATTTCTTTGTTCCTTTATTTTTACCTGTGTTTTTATATTTAAGGTAGATTTCCTTAGGCAACGTATAGTTTCTTCTTTTTAAAAATCTATTCTGATAATCTCTTTTAATTTGTATATGTAGCCATTCTCATTTAAAGAAATTGCTGATGTACTTGGATTAATATGTATCACTGGAGACTAGGCTTTTGGTATAGAGAACACTTTGTGTGTATTTCAAAATTGTTACTTTCCCTTGGAATTTTTCTTGGTTCTTCATTTTGAGATAATTGAAAGTGTAGGTACCTCACTGAGATTGTGGCTCCCAAAATTTCTCACTTTCAAGTTAATCCACACTCAGCCTCCAGTAATTTATTGACATTATCATTTAAGTATTCCCCCCAGTCTGTGGCTTCAGTGGCTTTGGCTCTAGTTAAGCAGATCTTGGCTATGTCTTTCTATATGGCATGTCTCTCCAGATTTTGAGGTGATGCCCTTGACCTCAGTTCTCTGATATGACCAAGAAGATGAAGTTGATTTTAGAACAACTTGGATTTGAACTGTGTGGGTCTACTTACATGAAGACTTCTTTGCTCATAAATACAACACAGTGGTATAAATGTATTTTCTCTTCCATATGATTTTCTGAATAATATTTTCTTTTCTCTAGCTTACTTTATTAGGCAAATACAGTGTATAATACATGTAACATACAGAATATGTTTTAATTGACTATTTATGTTATCAGTAAGGCTTCCAGTCAACAATAGTCTATTAGTAATTAAGTTTTTGGGGAATCAAAAATCATGTGTTGATTTTTGACTGCACAGGATGGTTGGTGCCCCTAACTCCCCTCCCCTTCCCTATTCTTCGTCAATCATAGTTGATTTTTAGTACATTCAGTTTTTTCTCATTGTTATGGAAGGAGAAACAACTTCCAAATTCTTAAAATGTCAGATCTGAAATGAAGAGTCCAGACTTATCTCTCTATTGCTGAAATCAAACCCAAACTTTATACCGTAGCGGTGATGACAGCTATGATGTCTGGCAATATAATCAGGAAGTGCAGGGTTAGGAGAATTATTTTCAAAGCAGAGCTCTAACAATGTGATCTATGAATAAGTTACATAACATCTCTTTAAGCTTCTATTTTCTTAGCTATATATGTACTCTTTTTTGCCTAGATTAATTGCTGACTTAGATAAATCATAGAAGATTACTCACTTTGGTTAAAAAAATCCACAAATGTCTAAAAATGTATAATATTATTAAATATTTGTTTATTCAATGTAGAAGATACAGTTCTGTGATCATTTTAACCTCCAGAGAAGTCATTCTTATCTACATACAACAAACAATAATGGGTTTTGGAGTCCTAGTCAACCAATACGAAAATTACAATGTGAATGACATTTTTAAATTGATGCCACATGAGACATTCAATTGCACAAGTTGCAATCCTTAAACATTGTGAATATTGCACAGGATAAAAACATACTCAGGATTTAAAAAAGTAATTAATTTCTCTTTCTAAAATCTTTTAAATTAATAATTAATACTACATGCATAGTAAAAAGTTTTCTCTAGAGAGTACATGTCATGTCAAAGTTAATTATTGTAATTTTAACTGTGGAATGCTTTTAATCACTTAATGTTAATTGGTCTTTTCTGTCTACCTACCCATCTGTTTTTCTGTCTGTCTATAAAAGAGGAGGAGAAAACTAAAAATTTCTTCACTAGTGCTCTGTCTCTCCTTCTTAAAAGTTTCTTATGACATCGGCACTGATTCTAAATACTTTAGAGAAACTTGGATGAGACTGAAAACTTTCGGAAGAATATTTATATCAAACTAAATACTTTTTATCTCCATCACTAAAATTTATACAACTCACACTGAATTTAGTCAATGTCCTTGAGGAAAAGTGATTTGCCTGACAATAACACAAAAGAAAATAAGATCTTATTCCTAAGTTAAAGGAGAGTAGACTTAACATAGAACAAATATGATAAATTCACCGTATTTCTGATGTGTTGTATTCCAAACGTATGTAAAAAAGACTGTGCTTGGAGATGATTTAAGCAGAGAATTGAAGTGAGGTCAGGGAAGCCTCACAAAGGGTAAAATGGAACTTAAGGATCAATGGTAGTTTTACAGATTGAGGAATAAACATTGTTAACTTCAGGTACCATCACTACAACTGGTATTGGCAAGTTTGAAATGTAATAATTGAAAGTATAGTCAAGTAATAGGAAGTAAGGCTACAAAGACTGTCAGGGACTGTCTACACACAGCATACAACAAAGCTATATAGTTAAAATTCTATCACATCAGAGCATTATCAAACGTTTGACACAGAGTTGAGGAAAAAATGGCAGATATGGCTTAATGTGTTTCTTTTGATAGGTTTTCTTTATCAGATTTATTTCTCTTCTAAATTCAGTTAGCTCTTGCTTATTTAATTTTTAAGAAGTTCACTTTTTTCTAACACGTGTAATTTAACAAGAATTTCTATACTTTGCAGTATTTTCAAACAGGAAAGAATTACAAGAGAGGCCATGTCGTTCCCCTGAGAAATTTAAGACTAAGAGAGTCTTCTCCCCTGTTAGAAATGCTTCAAGGAGAGCTGACTAGAGATAGGTTAATGAATACTGTTAGTGAATGACCTTACCGGGTCCTCCAAACAAACATTTCAGCGATTCTGTGATTTTTAGAGAGTTGCAAACAAGCTTTGCAAGTTTATGATAAAATTTGCAAAGCAGCTTATGGTTTGCAAGGATTACTGGGGCTCTGTGAGTCTATGGATTAGCCTTTATGTTTTAATGTGCTTGCCCTCACAGACAGAAATGACACTGCTCCTTCAGCTTCAATACGCTATGCACTGTCAATTGTATTTCCAGTTCTGGTAATACTGAACTCTTTATTACTCAGTCAGGCCTGTTGTGGTCAAGGTCATACATAGTGTTGCTAGCTGGCAAATATAGAAAAAGATGAAGTTAATTGACTTTATAAGAGATGATTAAGGATAAGTTCATAAAGGCATAGAATCTTTGAATGAGAAATTGCCTGAAGGTTACTTAATTAAATCTTCAGTTGGACTGAAGAATCTGCCCAAGGTCTCATCTGATCTAATTTTAGGAAGATGAGAAAACATCAAAAGTCTTCGCGGGGAATTCCTTAAGATGATCTTTGTGCTTGTTCAAACACATAATGGTGTTATCTCTGGTCACCCTTTGGAACCAATGGCTTAGATCTCCCACAGAAGGAAAGTAACAAAAGAAAGAAACAATAAGAAAAAGAAATATATCTATAAGAAAAATGCTATGTATACTTAGCTACTAATCCTCAAGTATACCAGTACCCATTTAATAGAGAGCATTTAATAGAGATATAGGTATTCAAAGGATTGAAATTGATTCTAGAATCACTCAAATTTGTCCATGGATGCACTTGTGGAGGTTCAAGACAGGAAGAGCACTCATTTCTACTTTAGATGGCCTCTTACCTTTCAGAAACACGAGAGAGTGGAAAAGGAGCCCTGCCATCCACACCTTTAAGTCAGCATGCATGTCTGTAAAGCAGAAGTTTTAATCCACATGTACATTGGAGCTCCAAACTCTTTCTCCACATAGTATTACTAATGTGTATCATGAAACTGTGGGTCACAAGAGTAACCATTTATAAAATACCCTTGAGTTAGTGTGAAAAGCTGCTGATTCCCAGGGACATATTGTTTGGTAATTAACTACAGTAGAGATGTACTTGATGATAGTAGTCTTTCCCATCCTTGTTAAAGATGACATATGAGGGTGCTTGGGTAGCTCAGTTGGTTAAGCCACTGCCTTCAGCTCAGGTGGTGATTCTGGAGTCCCGGGATCAAGTCCCACATCGGGGTCCCAGCTCCGCGGGGAGTCTGCTTCTCCCTCTGACCTTCTCCTCTCTCATGCTCGCAGTCTCTCTCTCTTTCAAATAAATAAATAAAATCTTTAAAAAAAGGATGACAAATCAACTTTCCATAGGAATCTGAAATGATGTATGTAACTTGTTGATAAGAATGCATTATTAATGCGGTTCTCTAGTTCATTTTCTTCTTCCACCTGACGAGGTTATGGGGCAGATGATTCAAAGGACCATTTGTGTTTCCTTTGATAACAACCAAATGAAAATGTTATGCATTCTAATTGGATACTATTTTGATGCATATTTTTATTTATCACTGCTGAATGATTATAAACCATATTTGTAGTTTTATATAACACTAAAATTTATACGTGATGAAGATTCTGGAAGGCTTACAGCACCCTCCAACCTCTAACCTTTATCATGCACACTGGATCTCATATTTAACCAATTCATCAACAGAGCCCAAAGAGCTTTCACATTCTGGATTTTGGAAAGATCTTGGTTTTCTTACAGATCTAAATGAATGGTTGATAATATGGTATGCCTTCATACTTCAGAAATCCAAGTTCAAAAAATATTGTCTACATTTTTTTAAAGCTCAGGACAATATTCATCTATTATATTTTCACTTTGTTTTTATTTGTGTTTCATTTGGATGATCGAAATGCCTTCCTTGTCCTGTATTTTGCCACTAAATGGCCAGCATATCATCAGTTGAATTTTTATAGAAAAAAAATTTAAGTAGAGTGGCAGTTGCTGAACAAACTTTGGCAACACAATAGTGGTATTCACCAGCCTTTCTGTGCTATACATAGGCTTCTTCTAGCACTGATGAAAATAAAAGTTATAAAGTCTTTTTTTTACTGTCCATATTTAATACATCCTAATCAAGGCAGTAAGAACAAAGACAGGCTAATCTGACGGAAAGACGCATGGATCCTTGGCAAATACATTCAGAAATGGAAATGGAGTATATTCCTTGCTTTTTCCCTAGTTTCCCATCTTAGGTGAAAAGTCTGTGAGTAATAGAAGAATTTCCAAATGTTATATTAGTAGAGCTTGAATTCAAGGGATTCTTAAAGAAAAGTAAGGAAAAGTGGGAATTGGGAAAATATGTAATTTAATTTTGAATATCTTTGAGGTGTGTATACACTTTTTATCAAACAATTCATCTCTACTTTGAAGTGAAATATTTGCACAAATAGCTTGAGACAGTTTTGTGGTAGAATTTACCTGATAAGACTACTTTTTTCTTTTCCTAAATAATCTTTTCTATGATACTATTTGTTATAAGTTATTTTGACCTCTACAGAACACACTTCAGCCAGCAGAGTAGTGTTCGGGGGATCTGCATGGAAGGAGATGTCAAGGTAATTGCAAGGAAGGGAAGGGAGGAAGCTCCATTGCCAGAGCTGATTCATTAATTTCCAGACACATTCATTGCTTATGAATCAACCACCAAGAACTCAGGACCTCTTGGCTAGGACGAAGAGTGTTTGCAATAAGTTCAGTGACAGACATCTGCTATGTCTGTGAGAAAGCACGTTTCTTGTGCATGTTTCAGTGTTCAGAGTTTTCATCCTTCATGTATTTCCAGACTTGAAGGAAGATATTATATTGAGTTGAACCAGAGGAATTTTTAACAATAGTCATACCTCATCATTTCCTTTTAATATTGCTGATACAAACAACGCCATTTCACCACACTGGTGTTGGTATTCTAATAGTTAATTTGTGTTGTATCCATACAACTACTTTCCTAACCAAATCCATTATATATTAGTTATAATTGGCAGTATATTGACTGGGTTGTTTTTAAGAAACAGAAACCTACTTGGTTAACTTAGATTAAAAATAATTTATTAGTAACATGGTGGGCAGTCCTTAAAGAATTAAAGGAAAAAAATGAACACCCAATACTCAAAATGAAAAATAAAACAGAGTAGTCCTTTGGAATAGATGATCGACCCAACTTGGTCAGGCAATATTCTCCCCATCATGGAACATTTGTTGACCTTGCCTCCAACATCATTTGCAACAGAATAGAGGTATTTCCCTAAATGAAAATCAGGGTGCTCTTATTAAAAGAAAGAAGAAAATATGCTGGACGTAAAAAATAACAAATGCCTACTACTGAAACCTATAACTGCAATTCTTAGTTAACTTCTTTCTGTGAAGAGGGTTTGGCATTTATCTCCTTACCAGAATACTGATTGATTGATTCATTCATTCTTTCATTCATTTCTTTATTAATTAATTCAAGAAACATATGAATTGCCAGATCTTGTACTAGGCTTTGAGCTGTGAAAAAGAGAGATGTAGTCCCCACTCTCACAGGATACATATATCTGCTACAGACATATAGTCCTTCTTTATTAAATACTATCACTAGCTAGCATAGAATAAATCTTTCTTAGGTGGAATGATCAAAAATGTTTCAGGTAGCACCTTCATTGTCAATTTTAACTGGCAACTCGTGGGTTACAAGTAAAGGTTTTGGGAAGAGGATATTAA
Source organism: Spilogale gracilis (assembly GCA_004023965.1). Classification (NCBI taxonomy): domain Eukaryota; kingdom Metazoa; phylum Chordata; class Mammalia; order Carnivora; family Mephitidae; genus Spilogale; species Spilogale gracilis. The sequence continues at coordinate 13,586 of PITA01009546.1, read as the reverse complement.
TTTAATTAAAAATGTCTTGAAAAAAAATCAATCTATTGGTGGCCTGAAGAACAAACATGGCTTGGATATAAGAAGCAACACAAGAGGCTGGGAGGTCAATTAATTTTCAGATACCTATCACCTGTTTTCCTTTCATAGGGTACTAAAACAGTACAAAAATAAAAATAAAAATAAAAATTAACATTTATTTACTGATGTCTTCAGTGATTTATATACATAAGTTTCCTTTTTCCCTTATTTTTTTCTTTATAACTGGATTAGGGATACAGAAAAAGTAATTAAGATAGAGAAAGATTTACCCTAAATCATTTATCTAATGAGTGGAAGAGGTAGGATCAACAAAGCTTACCAACACCTTGACTCTTAACATTCTTTAACCATTTAACTACTGATAAATGGAGAGGATTAAAAGGATGAATTATGCAAAAAGAAGAGATATTAGTCAATAAATTTTATATTTTTGACTGGGACCAACTATGGAAGATGGTAGTTGGGGTTCCCGGTCTCAGAGCTGGATCTCGATGAGGAGTAATATTGCCTTATACACTTTGTAAAACAAATATTAAGTTGTATTTTGTCAGTCAGGATTTTGTTATAGATTCATGCAAATTAACTTTATTTTTATGATGGATTAAAATAACCTATGATGGAGAAAGATAAAGTGCCTTAGATCTTCTGTTATGTCTGTGTCACATCTATTGATTCATTCTCTAGAGAAATGTGTGCCTATGAAGTTTGAATTTTATTTCTTAACGTACCTTGGCTTGTTTTCATGTATCAAGGATGGGATTCTCTATATCAGTCCTTTTTGCATTTCAAATGCCTCATTTGAACAGCTTTGATTGATCTCTTTTTCCTATGGGGAAGGCTATTATCAAGTTTATTTATCGTTGTTCATATTTCCATTTCCCATTTCCCTGCAAGTCATATCCATTTTTAAATGTGGCAAGCAAGGATCTGTTAAGCCACATTTCTACTTTTGTAAAAATCAAACATGTGTGTTTCCCTGAATAAAGTTGATCTTTTTGTTTTGTCTTTGAAATTGATTGTCAACAGTGGCACACTGGGAAGAAAAATAGTGTGAGTATATGGAGCATATTTATAAAACAGGATTTTGATACATCCATAAATGCATATTGTAAATATAATGACTCCTCTGCAGCTTGCAATGCCTAAAATATGTGAAGGAAATTATCTAGTCATCCTGTCTTCTTGGTTTCCCCTCAGCAACAGTGATAGATTAAGATATTATAATGCTTCATAGTAAGGCTTCAAAGCAAAAATAAAAACTCCATAACCTTGATAAATATTGTCAATTTTTCTCAAAAACAGAAATACTCTTTGGCTACTTGCATAATCTTTTTTTCACAGAAATATAATAAAGGTAGTCAATTAATTGTTCTTATCTTATTGTGAAGTGAAAAAAAATCCTCAAATAAGTATGAGTTCTTCTGTTTAGTATTTGTCAATCTGTAATTTAAGAATTTATCTTATAAGAGACCTGCAGGCAAAAGGAAAATCTATTACCTTTGTATGGAGATGAGAAGAAACTTGATGTAGAAGGAGTATTTCATAGACTGAAAGGATCCCTCAGTAAAGGAAAAGTTGCAGCTATGGGATCAGAGAATGTAAAGGTCTTATTTATGATATTAGGTTCAATGGTTGCACCTTTATAGTTCCACCAGACTTAGCTTGGAATGTATTTGTAAATAATCAAAGTAACAATTACACTGTTTCATTGAAGTCCCACACTGAAATCCCTCAAAGCTCTTTTAACCCCTAGAAACCAAATATCATAGAGAACTGAACATGTTTCTGTAAATTGATGGAGCATAAGACCAAGAATCTCAAATATTGCATTGATAGACATTCACTCCTTATAAGTGCCCCCTACCCTTAACCAAATGGGAGGAAATGCATAGAACTACAATTTAAGGATATAAAATGTGTAAACCAACAAGTCAAAAGAGGAGAGCAAATAACTTATGTTAATGACAGGGAAAAGACCTAGGTCCTCTATCTCACTATTTTTCCCCCCTACAATAGAGACTTTTTTATTTTACCATTTTTAGGCTACTCCGAACTAAAAACACATTTTTTAAGTTTGCAAATAAATTATTCCTTTTGTGTGGAGGGAAACATTTTAATACTGCCCCATATTTCTATTTTATTCCTTGATAAGTCAGGATGTTGGCAAGCTAAAATGAATCCAGAGAAGGGTAATCAATATGGTGAAGGGTCAGTAAATTATCATGTACAGAGAACAGATAAAGAGAGAGAGGATATTTAGTTGGTAGAAGAATAGCTTGCATTATAAGCTATCTATGATCAGCAGGTTGAATTTGGAAAAATGGGGAATGCTTATACTGTGCAGTTTCAGAAGATAAAACTAGGCAAGACAAAGTCCAAGGGTAATTTATTTCAGTTCAATATAAAAAACTATCTCAACAAATCACTGTGTTATTATGCATCCCATTTATTTATTATTCATTTGTTAATTAATGTTTATTAAGCTGTAGGTATGGAAATAAATAAAACATGGAATATATTTTCATGAAATGCATACTCCATTTGGAGAGATGGTACAGTATCACATTATGCAGTAGAGTATGATAAGTCTTGTAGTAGAGGTGAGTACTAAGTTACCCTTTGACACTTTGTGGGCAGTAAATGCCTTGACTCATCTAATCTGTCCCCCTCACAGGTTTGCATTAGAGGATGCTCAATATTTAAATGAAAGAATTAAATCCAGCCATCAAAAGAAGAAACTTCATTGATGTGTGCATGTACTCCATCTCAGGGAGTAATTCAAGAAATATTCAAGGGGCGCCTGGGTGGCTCAGTTGGTTGAGCAACTGCCTTCAGCTCAGGTCATGATCCTGGAGACCTGGGATCGAGCCCCACATCGGGTTTTCTGCTCGGCGGGAAGCCTGCTTCACCCTCTCTCACCCCCCCCTGCTTGTGTTCCCTCTCTGACTGTGTTTCTCTCTGTCAAATAAATAAATAAAATCTTAAAAAAAATATTCAAGACATGGCCCTACCTGAGTTGCAACTGAAGGCATAAGACATGACTCCCTCTGAGACAGAGCTGAAAAAATTTTGGTACTGAGAAGTTTCATATAGATGAATAATTACTAAGAGCTTTCACAGCTTTAATTTTGTGGGTTTATGTCTAAAATAGAAAAACAGAAATGCATTCTTCACTTCATCTTAACCTCCACGGATATAGTTCTTTATGGAATGCTCAGGAAAAAATCTACTCCTAAGAGATTTCCATATCATCAAAATCATGGTAACAATTTGAATGTCAAGTAGGTAATATAAAATAATTTGATATTGATGAAGTCCAATTATCATGTCTTAATATTGAAAACATTTTCTCTAAATAATGGAATGCCTCTATGAAAACAGGATTGGCAACAAAAGCAGCCAAATATTCCTCTAACATTGATTATGTTTGTGAAAGCTGCCTTGTGAAATATGTTCTTAAAATTAAGAATCCCAAATAGGGGAAGATCAGAATAATGAGACTATTAAAATGATATGCTGATGGTGATCAATTAAGATATATTACAGCAAGATAGACCTTCCAGGATCTGCTTCATTGGAAGTCTACTTGTAGGACACAGCCTTTCATCTTATGTAAAGGTTTTATCTTGTTTATGGATGTCATCTTGCAGATTTAGATGATGCACCTAAATTCCACAGCAAAGAAGAGAGAGAGAGAGAGAGAGAGAGAGAATTCCTAAAAGGCAACTGTTCCTTGAGAAAACAATAAAAACAAACAAAAATTCAAAACCAAAAACCAAAACCCATCCATTTGTAGATTCATTTGTACTCACAATGTAGTATTATGTTGTGTGTTTATGGAAAAAGAACATTTAGATCAAAATTTAAAGGGCTTGGGGAATGATACAGTTTTAAGAATTTTGGATAAAGTAGTCATAGAAGGAAAATTATTTCAAAAGAAAATACTTTTAGTATGACTTTTATAGTTTCTGTAGTATTTTAACAGCAAATGTAATCTGTCTCATTAATCCTCAAAATCATCCTGTGAGGAATTAATAAAAATATCTTTACAGAAAAGGAAATAAGGTTTGGAAAACTAAAGTGATCTGTCTAAAGTTACATCATTAGAAAGTGTCAGACCCAGAGCTAAAATCCATGTCTTCTGGCTCTGATTTTGAGTCTTTTATCACCCCACATCAATGAGGATCTCATCTTGGAAATTTATACGTAAAGTGAGCAGATAATGATTAGAGAAACAACTCCATCTGACAAAATCTGTTTGTCACCACTACTGCATTCAAAGGACAACATGAGGAAATTTGAGTATATTTTGAGTGTAATACACAAAAATTTTCCTTTCTGAGGATATGTGAGCTTATGAGAGAACGTGGGAAATGATAACAATCTATAAGGAAAATTATATGAGAATCAATTTCCTTTTTTGAATTTAATACTTTTTTTTTGGTTTCTTTTCCTGATGATGAAAGTTTATGGAAGTCAGAAAGAAATTATACATAAACCAATTAGAGTGATTGCTGTTGATATTTTAAATTTTTTTTGCCTTTTTATTTTATGCATTCTTACATAGTTGAGATCATGTCATAGTTATATATCTTCATTTACTCCTTTGATATCATCATAATTTTTCCATATCACCAGAATTCTGTGTAAATAATATATTTATTACACACATAATATTGCACATAGTGAAAAATCAATCTCACTAATACTCTCCTAATGTTAGATATTTAGGTTGCTTTCGATTTTTCACTTTTAGGAAACACTAGGATGAAAATTTTCTTTTGAAAGTAGAATTATCATTCCCTATATTGTGTTGTTTTGCTATAGAAGTAGATGATTTACATAACCTAAAATATGATTTATGTTTAATATATATCAATATAACATATATTATTATATAATTTTTATAAAACAGAAATGACTAGAATGAGTAGAAATTGTTAACCAAGATAGACATATAGATGAAAGAAAGAAAGAGAAGGAAAGAAAAGGATTGCTAGATAATGGAAGTTTGAGCAAGAAGGTGGAAAGAAGACATTCTAAAATAATATACAGATAAGCCAGAAGGAATTTATTGTGGGAGGATGAGGCTTCGTATGTAAAGAATAGTAAGAACTACTTGGGATACGTAAATATTTTGGTATATACTTAATATTTAGAGATGTTAGCAAGAGGCAATGGAAGTCCTCTTTAGATACTTGATTGGTAGGGAAGTCTTGGGAACTTGATGCATTAGTGTCTGGACAGAGAGAAAACCTGTATCAGTAATTTCACAGAAAAGATGTAACATAAATAATTTTAATTAGGTATAAAATTGCTAACTACTGAAAGAGTAAAAGGAGAAGTCTAAGGTGTAGGAGAGGTGGCAGCTACTGGAAGCTACTGCCACCCGTACAGCTGAGGGAAGGAAAAGGGAGTGGGGGTCCTGTGGATCCGAAACTCTGACTTGGGAGGGAGAGCTTTCAGTGCCTTTGTAGCTGGTGTCTCTAAGCCCAAAAGAGGGACTTCCTGGGTCTGGAACTCAGACTTCTGAGAATAGGACCCTGCTGCTATAGGAACATGTGGTGCCATTGTGGGGATAAGACTTGGATGAAGTGCTACTCACAGGAACCCCAAGCTAACTGAGATCCCTTAGGAAAACAAGCCAGGGAGTCCTATCTGGCTTCCTCTTTCAAGCCCACAGCCTCTCTCTCTCTCTCTCTCTCTCTCTCTCTCTGTGCCCTCTGTTGACAGAATCTGTCAGGGAGAAACCATGCAGGTAGAAATTGGTCTCAGGCTCAGCCTCCCCGCAGACCCAAGGGTGGGTTTGGAGTTGAAAAATATCTTAGTAATTAGCACAACTCATATCTCTGACATGGATTAAATAAAAAGATCACTGCAAGCAACACACCTATTTAGGACCTAGATTAGACAACACACCTAGATTATCTATTAGGACACTGGACAAATTATTCACATCACTTAGTCTTAGTTTACGTTTTAATAAAAGGAAGCTACATCCTTTTTATTTCATAAAGTTTTTGTGAGGACCCAAATGAGATAATATCATGAAAGCACCTTATGTGTCACAAAATCACTGATTTCTTTCCAAATCCAGATATGTTTCAACTATGACAGAATGAATTTCTGCAACATCTCTTTAAACTATTTTCTGTTTATTCTTAAGCTAGCCACCTTTGTTTATGTATATATTAGATAAACCTTCCCAGTGGACTTTAATCCTTGACTTTAATTTCTTTCCTCTCCAATGTGTATTATAAACATTGATGAATTTTACGGATGAATCTTTAAATCTATAAGTTTCACAATAGTTGGTGATCTGATCAATTGCATTCACAATAGTTGGTGATCTGAAATCTATCACTCTCTCATATGCCTGTTGTATAGTAACTGCAGTCTACACTGCCTACATTGGGATCACATGCTAGTTAAGCAACATCTTATTATTACATTGTCACCCCACTGACATTTGCTAATAGTCTTTCTCCACAATACATTTTTGTAAAACTGAAAATAGATATAGCCTCCTTTGACCTTCTACAACACGATAGTTTATTTTGTGTGAACACACTATGTTTGCATGTTTGTATGGAAATCTCTTAATTCTGTACCATATTAATCATGGGTCTGTTTCTAACATTTTCCTTATGAGATTCTAAGCCCTTTGATATTAGAGGTAGTTTTTGTGTCAGTGTTTCTTACAGTGTCTTGCAGGTCATAAGTACATTACTAATACTTGTTGCATAACATATTTGTGGAAGAAGATTTGGCAGAACTTTATGTTCAATTTGATATAAGGGATGAAGGAGACAAAGAAACCAAAGATGACTCAAGTTTGTGAGCCTAGAAGTGATGGAGATTTTTATGTAATATAGAAATTTGGAGTGAATGATGGATTAGAAGAAAGTTATAAACACCATTTGTCAACATGCTCAAGTTTGGCTGTTAGGAGAATGCTTAGCTGAAGTGTTTTGTTCAATTAAGAGATTATTTCAAGAGACTTGGCCAAAGGGAATAAGGAATATTACAGTTATAGATTTAGAGCTCAGAGGTTGTAACTGAAAACAAGTAAGTGGTTGTACTTCCTGAGGGAGAAGAATTAGAAAGGTCTAGGAGAACGTCATTCACCTAATACAGTTTATTGAACATATTATTTTATGCAAGGAATCACTGGTGAATGCAACTGATCAGATTACCAACTATTGTGAAACTTACAGATTTAGTGCTGGTGTCCTTTCATACTCGTTCATTCAACAAATACTTGTTAAGTACCATTCATAAACTTGTTGCCAGGCTATATTCTTGGGGATATAGCAACAGACAAATCAAAGGGCTTCAGAGATACTGCAATTAGTATCTAAAACCTGGGGCACCAGCAGATAATGTTGAGGCTGCTAGAAGCAGAGGTTTCCTTTAACTCTGTCTGAGTTAACTTTCTTCTGTTTATCTTAGCTTTCTTGGGAACAATAATCCAGGTTCCCTAGCTTTGGATATATCTGACCTAACCATCGGCTCCTGGGAAAGAGTATGGACATTATCTAGAAAAGTACAGCTGGCCTAACAAAGAGGGTGTCTGCGATACAGGGAATTCCTACCTTGATGAAGCCAAAGTGTTTTAAGCTCTCTTCTTAGTAGATATTTTTCATGCCTCAAGGGAGCAAACCACCTGGACACATCTTGAGCAGCGATTGGGGTATGGGTTAGCTATGTTTGTTCTTATATTGAGCCCCAGGTTTCTAGAGCTTAGTTAAAAAAAGAGAGGCACTTGCACAAATCAAATTTCTGTTTAAATTCTGTTTAAATGCTATTTTCTCAGAAATACTTTTGTATCAAAAGAGCAGATGTCACTCCCTATCTCTTTATTCTGATCTATTTTTCTTTATATCTTATTACTTGACATTATCCTTTATATCATTGATTCTTTATCTATTTATGCTTTGTCTACAAATTTTAATGTAAGTTTTATGAAGATAGAGATTTAATTTGTGTTGTTACTGTATCTTCAGTGCCCACAACAATGACTGACATATAACAGGTATTCAATACCTATTGAATTGCTTTGTTGAATGAAAGACTAGACATTTGTTTAAATTCTCTGCCAAAAAAGCATTTTAATTATTTCCTTATAATGCTGAGATGCTGAGAATTTTCTTCCACAAGTTTACCTAGTCCTTTAATATAAGGAACAGTCCTTGTACTTGGCATGCCTTTACAGCTCAACATGGGGTCCAAAACCCAAGGTGGTATCTGGGAAAAAAAAGATAGCTTATCATAGGGATCCAGGCACAAGGAAATGAATTCAGTATCTTGTTGTCTGAGTCAATATTCTTGAACTAAGAGGAAGCTCTTTTACTAGCATTGGTACATATGAACCCTCAGTTAAGTAGGCTTGAAGGTTAGTTGCATTAGTACTGATCCAAACTTCCTTACATTGCTTTTAACTAAATCTGGATTTTATCAAGTCTGAATCTGGACAGAACTAATCTTGAAGTGAAAGGTGAAGTGGCACTACATAGGAGGAAAGGCAAATGAACTATGTAGAAGCAAAGAAAGACACTTTGGGTTTCTACGTAGCTGCGACAACAGGAATCCAAACAACCAGTCTGTTTACCAAGACATTCAGTCAATGCTTACCTGCAGTTAGAAGAACATAACTGAATAACTAAAGTGACCATAAACCTTGGTCAAAATGAGTAGTTGTTTCAAAGAGATACATGTGCCCCTATGTTTATTTCAGCATTATTTATAATAGCGAAATTATGGAATCAGTCCAAGTGTATATCAATAAATGAATGGATAAAGATAATATGCTATATGTATATATGTAATATATATTTATAAATATCATGTGTGATATTTATACATATATATTTATAAATATATGATATGTGATATGTGTGTGATATATCATAAATATGTGATATATGTGATATACAGTGGGATACTATACACACACATACATATATATCACACATATACAGCGGAATATTACTCAGCCATAAAAAGAATGAAGTCTTGCCATTTGCAGCAGCATGGATGGAACTAGAATGAAATAAGTCAGGGAAGACAAATATCATATGATTTCCTCACATGTGGAATTTAAGAAACAATAACAACAGCAAAACAAACAAAGAAAAAAGACAAGAGAGACACAAACCAAGAAATAGATTCTTAGCTATAGAGAACAATCTGATGGTTACCGAAGGGTGGGGGGGGACAGCTGGGTGAAATTGGTAGGGATGAAGGAGTGCATTTGTTGTGATAAGCGCAGGGTGATGTATGGAAGTGTTGGATCACTATATTGTACACCTGAAATTAAAATAGTACTGTATGTTAAATATATTGGAGTTAAAATTTTAAAAATAGAAGGCTGGTAAAAAGTTTTAAAACACAATACAGTGAATAGACATGTATGACCAAGTACTAAAAAATAGCTGTTTTTAGACATTTCAATGATTATTTCTGGTGTTTAGTATTTATCATCCAATGGAACAACAAATATTTTTTTTAGCAGCAATATAGTTGGAATCTAAATCCCATTAAATCTCAGTTTGTGAGTTTCTGTTGTTCCCCTAATCAAAGTCTCACTCTGCTTCTCAGTAAACATTTAACAGAAGAATGATGAAATAAAATCCTAAACTGCTAATGTTTGGATATAAATACCAAATAATGCTAGGCACATATCCAAATGTTTCATGGAGCCTCATGAATAGAACTGAATGAGTCTGGAGTCTGTGGTCAAGAATGTCTTTGTGACGATACTCAAAGGTAGTGCTACCCTCACTGGTGGTGATAAGTTTATATGTCCTTGGCTGCCTTCTTTTGCTCTAATTCAAGCAGAAGGAGTTTTTGTTTGTTTGTTTAAGTCTAGACAAGATTATCTCTAAAATGCCTTTCAGCATCAAGTTTCTTTTCCCTTCAAACTGTGCTCTTTGGAGTCTCTTGTGCTGTCCTGAGCACCATCAAACATCAAAGTCCAGCAAGGGAATTGAGGAGAAGGTTCTGGCTGGGCAGGCACTTCATCCAGAGTGACTCTATTTTTCCTTCCTTTACATGCTGGGGTTTGAAGGAAACCCTTCATTTGAGGAAAGTATTCTGTGAATAAAAACAACATTTTTGAGACAAAGAGATTTAATAGGGCTGGGTATAAGCCATTGATTCTCCAGAAGAAAAACTTGTCTTTGTTATTGATTTATCTTTCAACTTCACTTTTGTGATTTCAATGGTTTCTGACCACATTAAAATGTGTTTAGATCTATTACGTCTATTACTTTTTTCATATTTAAATATGGTTTATTGTATCACTTAATTACCAAAACATGAAACCAGGACAGGAATTCACATTCTGAGAAAAAGCATATTAATAGTTTTCATGGAAACAGCAATTTTTCTGAGGAAAGAAATACTGATATATCTGGACATGCAACTTAAGTGGAATAATTAATATATCTCTAGAATTAGCTATGCATGATCAACACTGATGTCTGTCAGCAAATACAAGCAAAATCACTCATAGGAATACATTAAATACCTTTAAAAAACATATAGAGATTAATTTAGTGGGAAAGTTTACTTCTTCATATTGACCCATACATTTTTTTTCATTTTAAAAATTATTTATTCAATCAGTTTTTTGTTTTACTTTTTTTAAGTATAGTTGACAATGTTACATGAGTGACCGGACAAGTTTATACATTATGCTATATTCACCACAAGTATAGTTACCATCTGTCTCATTACATCACAATTATAATATCACTGACTGTATTCTGTATGTTCTGCTTTTTGTTCCCATAACTAACTCATTCCATACCTGGAAGCCTGTATCTCTCTCTTGTCTTCACCCATTTTGCCCCCCTGTTCACCCCACAACCATCAGTGTGTTCTCTGTATTTATACTTCTTTTTTTAAAATTAATTTGTTTATTTTCAGTGTTCCAAGATTCATTGTTTATGCCCCACACCCAGTGCTCCATGAAATACATGTCCTCATTACCCACCACCAGGCTCTCCCATCCCCCACCTCCTCCCCTCCAAGATCCTCAGTTTGTTTCTGAGTACAAAGACTCTTATGAAACATTGACACATACATATAACAGGGTAAAGGCACAATTCTCACTAAGACAATGAGAATGCAAGGAAAATGGTATTTGAAGAGTGGAGTTAATGGGGGGAGGGAAATGTAGAACTCAGAAAAATCACAACCTGAGCCCAAATAAGGGTCAACTTTTGAGTAATATTGCTAACAACTATTTGATAGAACACTTTTTTTTAACACTGGCACTAATTATGAATCTTAGATTCTGTGTCTATGAGAGAATATAGAGTATAATCTGAGATATATAATTGGGAATTATAGAGCACTAATTATCATGATAAGGAGCTCAGACAGTAAGGATATTGAAAAGTCATTGAGTTAGGTGGTACCTAGGTGGCTTAGTCAGTTCAGTGTCCAACTCTTGGTTTCGGCTCAGGTCATGATCTCGGGGTCCTGAGATCAAGGTCCATGCTCAAAGAAAAATCTGCTTGTTCTCCCTACACCAACTCCGCATCTCTCTCAAGTAAATAAACAAATATTTAAAAAAAGAAGAAAAAGAAGAGAAAAGTCATTGAGTTAGATGCTAAGAAATTGGGTTTTGAACTAAGTTTTACCAAACATTACTGACCATAGACAATTAACATTTTCTCTCTTTAAGTATCAGTGTCTATAATTGGAGGACATAGAATTAGTCATTTCTAAAGCTCTTCCCAGCTAAATCATTATAAGAATTAAAATAGAAAAGTTAAACTCACAGCACATGTGGTATACTATAGAATTTGTTTATGACAAAACTTATTTGAGAAAAAAATTACTTTTGTAGCTATCTGTGAGAAGGGAAAAAAGAATTTGAGAACTAGGAGATAAATAAAGGGCGTTGTCAGAGGTTATTAATAATAAGAAAAAAAACTTCCTAAAATAACACACCTAACATTCATGAGGAAAGTGGACACTGTCTTTCTCAAATTATTTCTGCTTGAGAAGAGAGTGGTCTCTTGTCCCATCCCTCTTTTTATTGGCTGTAATAATTAGAATTTAAATTTCACCAAATTTAAACATGATTTTAAAAATTAGAAGAAAATTCCACTGCTTGAAAAATATCTCTTTCCCTGAATCATCACTATGTATAGTTCACTATTTGAGACATGAATCATTCTGGAGTGCAAACAGCAGAACTCATTTTAATGATTTTAGGAGGAGGAGGCTTATTTTAAAGACTCTTAGGTAGCCTGAGGAAACGTGTGTGGATCAAGAACCAAGCTGAAATCCTGAATATCTAGCAGTCATGTGGCCAGCAAACACATATACAAAGCTAATACCAAGGATGTGTTGTATTACTACACCACTTCTACTACGTGATATTTACAGCTGAGTATGCTCAGAATTCTAAGAAAGCTGAAGAGAAACAAACGCCTCTGCTTCCATATTTCTCAGCAAATCTGATGTACCCAAATGTGTTCATCCAGGAAGGCTGAACTGTTTCAGTGTGAGATCCACAGTCTTTCGATTTTTCATGCCCTTTACCCTTGTGCCAGTGAGGAGAGGAGAATGGAACTGTGAAGTCACTGAATAGTGGAACCTCAAGATGGAAGCAGCTTGGATTCTTCCATCTCTGGTTGGAGGAAAGCCAGAGCTGCTTGACAAAGTGCATAGGTATCTGATCACATAAGTAAAGAACAAATCTTTCCTGTGTTAATTCATTGAGCTCATCCACAATTAATTTATTGATTATCTGTTAAAAGAGCTAATGCAAGTTACTGTAATAATGCATGGAAAAAAATGGCATTATTCATGAATATATATTTAACACAAGAAAATAATTTGATTAGTTTCTAGTGTTCTTTTCTGTCACCGGTCACAATGTTGTACTTATTAATGGATGGCTTTCATTCTACAGTACCATTCCTTGTTCCTTTGCTCTCACTCAGCATTTTTTTATCTTTACCTGGTAAGGTACTTAAGGTAGAGAGGGAGGTTTCTTAAACCATTTTTTTTTTAAGATTTTATTTATTTGACAGAGAGAAACACAGCCAGAGAGGGAACACAAGCAGGGGGAGTGAGAGAGGGAGAAGCAGGCTTCCTGCTGAGCAGGGAGTCCGATGTGGGACTCGATCCCGGGTCTCCGGGATCATGACCTGAGTCGAAGGCAGTCGCTCAACCAACTGAGCCACCCAGGGGCCCCTAAACCATTTTTTTTTAAAGGTTTGAACCCATGGCTCCTTCTTGTTTGGAGTTTCTATCATTATTGCTAAACATAAAAGTAATAAGGCATTCTGTGTTCTGAAGGATCCTTTGTGTTTCAAACAAATTCCTTCCTGACTGCAAAGTATAGCACCAGCCTTATCCCTTTGATAATCCGGGTTAGTTTCTTCTTTCTTCTTCCCCTCCTCCTTCCCCTTTTGTTCTTCCTCCTCCTCTTTTTCCTTCTCTTCCTCCTTATTTTCCTTCCTCTCCTCCTACTCTTTTTTTCTTTCCTTCTTTTCTCCCTTTCTCCCTTCCTTCCTCCCTCCCTCCCTCCC
>PITA01009545.1:0-77007 GCA_004023965.1 Spilogale gracilis | reverse complement strand
ATGCATGCTCCGTTTGGGAGCCACTGCCGCTCTACGGCACACGGCTCATAATGGGCCATAGGTCCTGGGGTTTATTGGTGCCTCAGTTCCCTCTACTGCCCAGGAAGTAAAAGTTGTGACGGTGGGGGTTAGATAACTGCAGAAGAGACTTGACAGGATGTTATTCATATAACTCATACTCTTCAGTCACTGCGGGTGTCTCAGGAGTAGGTTGTTGAGCTCTGCCCAAGGCCTGGCTGCATTGACTAGTCCTCCCAGGACCAGAGACTCCTGGCCTCGAAGCCTACTCAGCACAGCCCCTAAAGCAGCGGTTCTCAAAGTGCAGTCCTCAGACCAACAGCAGTGTACCACCAGGGAACCTGTTAAAGATGCAAATTCACAGGCCCACCCTAGCCTACTACAGGTGATTTTCCTTGAAGTTTGAGAATCACTGGCCTAGATTTTCCAATGTAGCCTAACATAGTTTACTTCTACAACCTTCCCATTCTCTGCCTACTTCTTCCTTGCTACACAGAAGATAAAAAGGAAGGTGAAACCATACTGATGGGAGAGACTATGTGAAGCCCTTTTTCTTTGCTAGAAGGAACTCCCTTTCCACTTTACTCTTTGGATTTCCTTTTCTGACCAGTCATTTCGAATTGGACCTTGGCTGGTCTAACTTGATTTACATTTAGTGCTTATTTCTCCAACGGCTTGCTGCTACTGGTAAAAGCTTCGGCACACAAAACAGAGCATTTGGAATATAACATGAATAAGCATTTTGCACAGAGATTTAGTTTCATTACATGTAGCCACTGGCTTGGGATGTTTTACAGCTCTGATTTCAGTTCCAGTTGTGAAGACTCAGGGAAGGCAAACAGACTTCAGAAAATAAAGAAAGAAAATAAAGGGCAGGGGGAGGGGGAGAGATATACTCCCCACCTGGCAGATCAAGGCCAGAGAGCTAAATTAGCCAGGCAGTTTTATAGCAAGGGGAAATAATTAAGCTGTGGAGCCCTCACCAGGGAAAGAAGAGCCTGGCGGCAAGGCAGGGCCGACTGAGGGCCTGGACAGGACAGACCAGGGGCCACAGGGAGCTCTGTGGGAGAATCCTAGAGGCGCAAATCGGGGCCAGGGGCTCAGGCCTAAGAGCCAAGGGTGTGGATTACCAAAGGACTTCCCTCTCCAGCCAGAGGGATGGCTCCACAAAAGGCTCCCTGAGAGAGGAGTCAGCACTCACCCAGCCTACCTGTCAGTGTGAGAGACATGGCAAGGACAAAGTGTGGAATGAGCCCCCTGCCTCCCTCCCAGCAACCCCGGGCCTCCATGCAGCTCAGTCCCTTTCCCCAGTCAGTGGGCAGGACTGCTTCCCCCCGGTTCATGCCAGGCCTAAGGTCTTCCTACAGAAAGCCACTCTCCCTTCTGGACTTCGTTGGCTTTTGCCTTCTTTCTCTTTCCGGGGTCTTACCAGGAGCCTGAGCAGACCTGCCCTAGGCGCCCTGGTCAGCACACAGTGCGCGTGCTCGGTGGTTTCCGTGTTCCCATCCGGACACATGTGGGCCGCTCGCCTCCTGGCACCTACCTGGCAAGAATCCCAGAGAATCTCAGGGGGAAGGAGAGGGAAGCTTCAGCTCCCTGGAGGCATGGGATGGGAGCACCCCTGGTGGGGGTGGGGGTGTCCTCTGGATGAGGCAGGAGTGTGCTGTTACCTCACCCCTAGCTGACTCTCCACGGGAGTGCTCTTTTTTTTTTTCAAGATTTTATTTATTTGTCAGAGAAACACAGCTAGAGAGGGAACACAAGCAAGGGGAGTGAGAGAGGGAGAAGCAGGCTTCCCGCGGAGCAGGGAGCCCAATGCGGGCTCAGTCCCTGGACTCCGGGATCATGACCTGAATCAAAGGCAGACGCTTAAGGACTGAGCCACCCAGGTGCCCCTGCGGGGGTGCTCTTGATGCCAGCCGGCCACAGGGCCAGTCTTCAGCTGTGAGTCAAGGCAGTGTAGTCTCGGGTATGCGGGCTTCAGAGAGAAGAAGGGCCTTGTCTGATTTATGCACAAGGGACTGGCTGAGTAGCTTGGTAGCTCAGCCAGGTGGGGCTGGTCCCTGATGGGGGGGAGGGCACTTACTTATATGGTAGGATCTCAGGGTGCTTCAAACATAGACCAAAATGCTAAATTCTCACCACTAGAGTCCATCCTTTGCGCACTGAGATCTTCTCTTAAAGCGGGCTGTTATCTGGGAAGAGTTATAATCATTTTCCAAATTTCTCAGCAAGTATTAGTAAATTAGGTTAGTGAGGAGATTTTGCCCTCACGACCCACCCACCACCCAGAAAAGAACCTTTAAAAAGCCCCTCTTGCATGAACACATTCTTGAAATAAGAGAAAGGCTGGGTACATACAGAGGAGTAGGTGTGGTCTAGAAAGGGTGACTATGGAAGGTGGAGACAAATCAGAAAGCTCCCGGGGTGCATGTAAGGAGTGCAGTATCCCATGGTGGGGGGGGCGTGGTCAGGGGAGTTGGCAGGCAGGTCCCAGAGGCAAGCCTTTCTCCAGGGGGTGTGTAGAAGCATGGACCACTTCTGAAAGGGTCTGAATTCTAGCACAGCTTGCTTCGCTTAAGGTTTCTGTGAATTGGGGCAACTTAACTGTTCTGGGCCTCAGTTTCTTTATCTGCCAGAGGGAAATGCTGATCCCTGTTCTACCTGTTTCAAAGGGTTGGGGTAAGGCTTACATGAAAAAAAAAGAAGAATGCAACTTTATATAAACAGCATCATGCGTTGTGAATGAAAGTTCTAGGGTTTTTTCATAGACAACCTGGGCATGACAGTCCCTGGACCCTTGCACACGCTTGGTCACACTTTCAGTCTAGTCCCCTCACCACGCCAGCTTGTCCCTAACCTTAACACACTACTTATACTTCTTCAGGACTGAGCTCTTCACCTTTCTCCTCTGGGAAGAACTGATCTGACTCCCAAGGCCAGGTGAGATGTCCCTTCCTGCCAGGGCACTGGTTATTGTACTGTATTATCTGAATCCCAGCCTTCCCTGCCCCCCCCGCCCTGCCCCACTAGACTGTCTGCTCCTTAAGGGCAAGAACTATGCCTCTCCTCACTCTCTATCCCCACCTCCTCCCCCTGGGCCTGGTTAATAGGCATTGAGTAAATAGTTGCCAAATGAACTAGCACTCTGGGAGGTTGAGAATTGGACAGCTGGAGAATTTTGGGAGTACAGCTATGACTTCCTTGCCTCATCCCCAAAGGACACTGTGCTTATTAAATTACTTGTGTGGGTGGGGTTTCAAACAGATGTTATAACCACTCACTTAGCAAAGACAGCGATTAGGGTTTTCTTTTATTAACTAAATAGACAGTACCCAAGTGGAATATTAAAATCCAGATGGCACAACTTTCATTCCGTGTCTATCTGAAAAGGGAACACTGAAGTCCCAGCATTGTCCTGTTTAACCTTAAGTCCAGTCTCAAAGGCTACTGCCTACCCACTTCTCGGTTGACACAAATGCATTGATCTAGGCAGGCCTTAGCTTCTAGGGTATTTGAAAAAAGACCTGTGTGGTTTGTTGCATTTGCCTGCACTCCACACCCATTTCCCTGCTACCCAAGTTGGGAGAAAGCCAAAGGTGCTACCGAAGTTGGGGTCTACTTGAAAGCTGAATTGTATCCCCTCCAAATTTGTACTTTGAAGCCTTAACCCCCAATACCTCATGACTATATATGGAGACAGGGCCTTTGAAGAGGTAATTAGGTTAAAATAAGGCCTTAGGGTGGGCCCTAATCCAATCTAACTGATATCCTTAGAAGAGGAAATTTGGGACACACACATGAGACCCCAAGGTCTTACACAGAGAGACCACCACTTGAAGAGGCAGCAAGAGGGCAGTCATCTATAAGCCAAGGAGGGAAGCCTCAAAGGAACCCAACCCTGCTGGCACCATGATCTTGGCCTTCTGAACTCCAGAACTGTGAGGAAATACATTTCTGTTGCTCAAGCCAGTCACTATGTGGTATTTTGTTATGGCGGTCTTAGCAAACTAAGATGGGGTCTGATCATCAGCAAACCTTGGGTTTCAGGTCAGCTTTGGGATGCTCAGGTAGTCTTATATCCATCCCTGACCCCCCACTGAATCATCGGAGTCTCTAACATGGAATTTGACCAGAGTTGTGCTTCTCCCCCAACCCTGGTCCTGAACCCAGTGCCCATTTTTTCATAATTAAATTCATTTGTCTTTTTCCTCAATCATTCACTCACTCAACAGTTGCTGAGGTGCTAAAAATGAAAGAGCACCAGCTCTCGAGGAACTTAATGTTGGAGATGTACTGAGTATGAGGCATCACTTCTAGCTGGAAGGATTGGGTTGATCAGTGAAGGAGAAGTGTTAGTTTGCAAGAAAAAGGATCTAAGAGTTGCAATAAAATATGGCATGGCAACGAAGAACTTAGAGACTGAAGTCACTCTGGCCAGGATGTTGCAATTATGAGGATAGACTCTAAGTCTATACTTCAAATCTGGTATGTACTAGCAATATGATCTTTGCAAGTTATTAAACTTCTCCATTCTTCAGTTCCCCCCCCCCCGCCCCATAAGATGGGGCTGCACAATGTCTATCTTGTTGCTATATAAAGATTAGATAAATTCACACAGGCAGAACTCTTCAAATAGTACATGATCCCTAGTAATCACCACATACATTTTACTGTTATAGAGCTTATGGAAAGAAGATCTGGCTTTCAGTCTGTCACTTACTGGCTCTGTATCCTATGGCTAGTAAGTTCTATCCCAGCTGGTTCTCTTCCTGCCTATCAAGGTACTTGGGATGATCAAGTGAGAATCTCAACATGTAAGGGTATTGGAAACTGGAGGAGATATTACTATTGCTATTATTGAGTTGAGCCTTGAAGGATAGAAAATATTAACATGAAATTTACCATTTCCTAAGCATTTAAGCATATACCAGGAACCAAGCTGTGTATATATGGGAAGCAGAGAGGTCAGGTATTCCTTCTTCTAGCCCCATGGATCTGAAAGCACAAGCACAAGCTGATTTTCCTGGCAAGCACTCTGAATCTTGAGGAATTATCAAAAAGACAGAGCTGAGATAGGCCAGGCGTCCAAGGGTGGTACCAGGGGCATAGTAAGATAAACAGGTGGCATTTTAGCTAGACTGGTCCTGAGATGTGAGCTAGTTGAGGGTTACCCTGCTCAGCCTTCCCTGGTCTCTGACCTTTTCTGAACTGACTATCTAGTCTTTCAGTTGATTTTTTGAGCTACCCTTTCAATAAATTCCTCTTTTGAACATAACGTGAGTTGTTTTTTATTATTTACAACAAGGAACACTGACTAATACTTTTTAAAAAATTATGTATTGCTCCCAACAGCCCTTAATGGTATTGTCTTCATCCACATTTACTGATGAAGAAACTGAAGCTTGGGGATAGGGGCAATATAACTTACCCAGTATCACACTGATAGTAAATGACAGGGGCCAAACTTGACTCTGAGTATGGACTTAGCAATACATCACCACTGTGATGTCCTGGGAAGAGAGATTGGTGAAGAACATTCCAAGTGGAAGGAATCCCCCAGTCAAGCCCATATGTATGACAACATAAGTGCAGTGGGGGCAGGATTGGGGGGGTGGTGTTCAGAGAATCAAGAGTTTCTAAATTAATAGGCTCATTAGCCTGGCTGGCTAAGTAAGTGGAGCATGTGACTCTTGGTCTATGGGTTTTGAGTTCAAGTCCCACACTGGGTGTAGAGATCACTTAAAAAATAAAAATTTAGAAAAGTTGCAGGCTGGAGATAATAAGAAACCAAATTGGAAAGAGAGCATGGGATCAGCAGTACAGATTTCATCTGTTGGACCTCATGGAGCCACTGAAGACCTTGGGCTTTGGGAGGCAACTATGTTATATGTCAGCCTGAGTGTGAGATGATAGGAACTTAACTGGGGAAGGGCAAAGAGAAATTCTGTAGAAAGATTAGGAAATTTTGGGGGTACCTGGGTGGCTCAGTTGGTTAAGCGACTGCCTTCGGCTCGGGTCATGATCCTGGAGACCTGGGATCAAGCCCCACATCGGGCTCCCTGCTCGGCGGGAAGCCTGCTTCTCCTTCTCTCACTCCCCCTGCTTGTGTTCCCTCTCTCGCTGTGTTTCTCTCTGTCAAATAAATAAAATCTTTTTTAAAAAAAGAAATATTAGGAAAGTTTTGACTAATTAATGATGAAGTAGTGAGGAAGAGCCTGGGACTGAGAGGCCATTGGCACCCCGGACAGAAATGGGCATGTCTGGCTTAGGAGCAGTTTGGGGGTTACAGGAGGATGGAGGAGCTATGTATTCAGGAGTAAGGGTATTTTCTTTGCTTCACTTAGGACTGGCCTTCCTTGAGTCAAGGCCACACATAATTTCTAGCCTTTCATCCTCTTATCTCAAAGCCTTTGCCATTTGTCTTTTATCTATGTGATTTAAAAGCCAAGACCCCTGGGATTGGTTGATAGGACACTGGCTTCATTTTGGGAATGGCACCATTACCCACAGATATGCGAAGCCATGACTTATTTGAAAAGTGGAATCCTAGCCAGTTGGAAGCTGTCACCTCTCTGGGCCGCCACAGCCCAGTTATAGTTATTAATAACTGATGGCTGTCCCATGTCTAGTTCCAGCAGCCCAGCAGGACCTCATCCTCTTACAGTCTGCTGCCCTTTTGCTACAGCTGTCAACAATGACCCAGCTGACAGTCCTTTAGCCTGCGTTTCCAACTATCTCTAGGGCTGCTTGTGTCCAGCCCTTGACATAGTTGTGCCAGCCTCTGGTTAACACTGAGAGTTGAAGCTGGAAGATGGTAAACAATGAAGACACCATAAGCTGAGACCATTTGGAACTGAAGAAGGGAATGGAAGCCATGTGTAAGCAAAGGATGTTGGGTAGCAGAAAGAGAAGAACAGAGTAGACACTGGAGAAAAGGCTACAGAGAGACAGAGAAAGTGAGCATGTGGCCCAAGAAAAAGATGGAGGGACTTGTCCATTCTTGAAGTTGCTTCATTACATGACAGAACTCCCATCTGTCTATGTGTGCCCTCAAGTCAACACCCAGCCATCTGAGGATAATCTGAATGAGGGTTTGTTTTGTTTTGTTTTTCCAATCAAAAGAGGAGTCAGCAGCATGAAGGCAAATGAGATCATGTAGGGAGAGATTAGCACATGAAAAAAGCAGGGGGGGAAACGAACAGTGAGGAGGCAAGTGAAGGAAGAGGAGCTCACACAGAGATACATGTACACAGGGTACTGCAAGGAGAACAGGAAACCACTGAAGCTAAAAGAGTTTTTTTTTTCTTTGAAGAAAGTATGATCAGAAATATCAAAAACTGCAGCAAGATCTGGTAAGGGTGAAGCACTGCCCATTAGGTTGGAAATGAGTAGGTAATGGGTGATTTTAGTGAGATAATTTAGTAGAGTGTTAGGAGAGGAACAGAAGCCAGAGTTCAGTTGGTTGAGAAGTGAATTGAAATTAAGAATGTGGAGATAGCAAATGTAGAATAACTCTTCTGAGAAAATTAGATGAGGAAAGGAAAAGAGACTGAATAGTGGCTAGAGGGGACCGAGGGCCATAAAAAGGTTTGGATTTGTTTTCATTTTGCTTTGTTTTGAGAGAGGCTCAAATTTTTAGGCTAAGAGGAAGAACACAGTTGAGAGAGAAAAAGAGGATAAGGGGGAGAAGAATCATCCGACAGAGTAAGATCCTAGAGGAAGCAGCAAGGTAGGTCCAAGGCCTAGCTAAAGGTGTTGGCCTTAAACAGGAGGAGGGGACCTCATCTTCTGAAACTGAAGGATAAGAAAGGAGAGATCAGTGTGGATGGAGATGAGATTGCAGATACGGAGGTTGGGGGAGTGCAAAGTTGGGGAGATCTACCCTGATGACCTCAATTTTCTCATTGATGTAGCAAGCAAAGTTCTCTGCCAAGAGTGAGGCAAGCAGGGTGGAGTAAAGGGCTTGAGGACGGTAGAGAAAAATCTGGAAAAGTCCTTGAGAGGAACGTCAAAGGTCTTGGACCAAGGACAAGAGAGAGAACTGATAAGTGGGGCTGCAAAGACTGGAAATTGTAAGAGCAGAGATTATTGTGCTGTTCCCCAGTTGGCATTTGGTTGGATGGGGCTAGTAGAAGAATAGGGGTGCCAGCAAATGAAGACGATGCAGAGGGAGAAGTTTGTGTGCTTAGCCATGGGGTCCTGCGTGGTAGGGAAGTAAGGGAGAGGAAGGAACTGACAAACTGCCAGAATGGAGGGAACATGAGACTGAAGGGTTCTGTGAGGCAGCAGAGCAAAGTGTTAGAAGGTGTGTGTGAACCATCTCCGCACGTTCCAGGAACTCTTTGTCATCCTGTTGGCTGGATCATGGCATGAGGGTGAAGACCCAGAGAGAGGAGGCCGGAGAGGTAAGCAAGGCTCAGCACAGGGAGGCCTCCTGTGTCACTATTTAAGTTGGGTATTACAGAAGAGGCAGAAACAAGGCACGCTTTCAGACATGGTTTTGCAAAGTGAATTATGGGGGATGGGCGCAGACCTTTGGAGTCCTGCTGGGTCTTTCCCTGAATTCTTGTACTCTCTTCTGATGATTTCTAAAGTTACCTTTGGGTTCTAAAATCTGTGGTGCAAATCATTCCCTCCTCCGGGTGGCAGGAAAGTTAATTCTTTTTTTTTTTTTTAAAGATTTTATTTATTTGACAGCGAGAAACACAGCGAGAAAGGGAACACAAGCAGGGGGAGTGAGAGAAGGAGAAGCAGGCTTCCCGCCGAGCAGGGAGCCCGATGTGGGGCTCGATCCCGGGTCTCCGGGATCATGACCTGAGCCGAAGGCAGTGGCTTAACCAACTGAGCCACCCAGGCGCCCCAGGAAAGTTAATTCTTAACCCAAGGAAGACCAGTCTATTGTAAGAGCCCTGAGTTTGGAGTCTGACACCCTGGATCCTAGCCCTGGCTCTAACTCCCACCAGCGGTTTGTATGCATCCCCATCTTTCTGAGCTTCTTTTTTCATTATCTATAATGATAGAAAAATATTACCTGTTCTGCCTATTTCCTAAGTTGTCATAAGGGTGAAATCAAGTGGCCAATATCCATGTGCTCTGCAAAATTGAAAGTGTATGGTAAACAGAACGGATGGTCATTAATAGGGTCTGGCCAGGTATATTTTGTGTCCTTCATTTACAAACCTTTGATAGCAGGGCCTACCTCCTTCTTCCTTCCCTCATTCCCAGTCCCTACATGCCTGTCGGATCCCCCAGAGGTCAGTTCGGTGCTGATGGGAGCTGAAAAACAGTCTCAGCAGCCCTGTCTGGCATGATGAGCTGAGAAATCAAAGGCTCTTTCTTTGCCAGGGAAAGGGTTTTCTTTGCTTTCTTCCTCCTCTCCAATAAATCTGTCTGACTCTGCCGTTCCATGACGAGGCTGATTGGCCTTGCCCTTGGGACGTGCCAGCTCAGCATGGGAGAGGGAGATGCTGCAAGATTTGATGCCTCCCTTTTCGATACATGTTTAATTCATTGCTGCAAAGACTTGGATAAGTAAAACACTAAGCTCCCTCTGACTGGGCTTCCTGGAGAGAGGGATTCCAACAGCTTTTTTTTTTTTTAAGATTTTATTTATTTATTTGACAGAGAAAAACACAGTGAGAGAGGGAACACAAGCAGAGGGAGTGAGAGAGGGAGAAGCAGGCTTCCCAGCGGAGCAGGGAGCCCGATGTGGGGCTCGATCCTGGGTCTCCGGGATCATGACCTGGGCCGAAGGCAGTCGCCCAACCAACTGAGCCACCCAGGCACCCCTCCAACAGCTTTTAAGGGAAATGTCACACTGTTAAGAGTTCAGGCTTCAAGCAGCTTAATGCTTTATAATGTTCTGGAGTGAGTGTCTTGTGGATTTCTAATGCCTGGGTTATTTAGAATTGAAAATAACTGATCAGTTAGTCAATCTGATGAATATGAGTCAACCATCGTCAACTCCAGAGAAAGATGAATCCATTTTATTCATTGCTTTATGGATTCTTCCCCACCAAAGCTGTTAGCCAAATTATTAATCAATCACTCAATATAAATTAGGCACCAACTGTATGCCCAGCTCTGTGCACAGTACCATGAAGGTGATACCAAAGCAAGCAAAGGAAAAGAAAATATATATTCCATACTATTATGGATTGAATTGTGCCCCTCCCCATTGATATGGGGAAGGCTTAACTCTTGCTACCTCAAAATGCAACTGATAATGGGGCGCCTGGGTGGCTCAGTTGGTTAAGCGACTGCCTTCGGCTCAGGTCATGATCCCGGAGACCCAGGATCGAGTCCCACATCGGGCTCCCTGCTCGGCGTGAAGCCTGCTTCTCCCTCTCTCACTCCCCCTGCTTGTGTTCTCTCTCTGGCTGTGTTTCTCTCTGTCAAATAAATAAAATCTTTAAAGAAAAAAATGCAACTGATAAGGCCTTCAAATAGTTAATTAGGTTGAAATGGCATCGTTAAGGTAGGCACTCTCCAATATGACTGGTGTCCTTATAAGAAGAAAAGATTAGGACACAGACAGAGACACCAAACATATGCATGCACGGAGACATAGCCCTGTGAACATGTTGCCAGAAGGAGGCCATTGTAAATCAAGGAAAGAAGCCTGTAGCAGAAAACAAAGCTGCAGACATCTTGATTTCGAACTGTGAGAAAAGACATTTCTGTTGTTTAAGCCACTCAGTCTGTGGAGCTTGTACAAACATGAAACAAACAAACAAACAAACAAAATGTGACTCTTTACTTATGTCAGTAATATCTAGGAGGGTGTGTAGATACAATATTTTCCCAAAAGACCTTTTTTATCACCAAGCACAGTTAAACTATGAAGCTCAAAGAATGGGGCATAAAAAATTTCTCGACTTTTCCAAAACTTCAGACCCTCTATGGGACAACACATAGGGCATCTGGAAGGAGTATCTGGGATCTCTTCTGTCTATAGTTTCTCTTCCTCTTCTCCTCTTCCACAGATCCCTGATTTTTTTTTTCTAGCCTGCTTCTCAGAACCAGGCATCTGGCTCTTCAAGTTCTTATGAAGATCCTTTAGGGTCTATGGGTTACTTAAGGAGACCCCAAGTCAGTAGTTCTCAGACTTCAGAACCAACAGAGGTGCCAAGTGAAAATGCAAATCCAAGGACCTCACTGTGAATAGTTCAGGTTTGGTAGATTGAGCAAGGCCTAGAATTCTACACTTAAAATTTGTCACTATGAGATATGCATACAAAAGAATGTACATGGTATATATGTGTAATTTAAAGAATCATAATGAAATGAATAACCATTAACCACTGAGCTTTAAAAATAATACATTTCTCTGTGTAACCCTCCCCAGTGCATTCCTCTCTTCCTGCAAGAGGCAAGCACTTTGCTGAATTTTGTTCATTACTTCTTTCTCTTTCTTATTATTTTCCACATATGATTATATCCTTGAATAAGAGATACCTGTTTAGCTTGCTTGTTTGGGGAATTTATATAATAATGTCATACTGTTTGCATTTTGGAGCGACTTACTTCTATCATTTGACATTGTCTTTGGGATTCATTCACCATGATGCATTTAGCTATGATTTAGTCATTTTAACTGCTATGCAGTATTCCATTGTATGAATACAGCACAATTTATCAGTTCTCCTGTTCATGGCCATTTGGGTTGTTTCTGGGTTTTATTTATATATTTTTTTGTTTTGCTATTACAAATCACACTGCCATAAACATTCTTACATATTTCTCTTGGCTCATAGAAATCTTCATTTTTCTAACCAGCTCTCCAGGTTGAGTCTGATGTAAATGATCTAAGAAATGCTGGCTTTGGTCCTTCATGTTCTTCAGAGTGATACATGAGCAACATAAACCTCTCTTGCTAGTACTAACTTCATGTTGAAGCACGACTCCAATGCTAATTTTGGAGAGGAGAAGATACTCTGAATTTTTACTTTTATTTTTAAAAAGCCTACTCATAGTAAGAGGGAAAGATGCAAGGAAAGAATCGGAAGAATGGGAAGAAAGTTCCATATATCACATATATTGCATTAGAGAAGAAGACTGTATGTAATAAATGTTCAACTATGTGGTACAGATAATAAGTGTATGGATACTTATGTGTGAATATTCAGAGACAGCAATCAACTCTAGTCACATAATTAGGTGTCAACCTATTCATTCACTAATTTCAAAATCAAGATACATTGAAATAGTTAGACAAATCTCCCTAAGGGAAATAGGACGAGAGCTGGGCTTTGAAAGATGAGCAGGCTAGAAGTTGGGATGAAAAGTGGGAAGGGTGTCAGTTGATGGCTAGAGTTTGTTTAAGAGAGAGAAAGCTAGTGGAACTATCAAGCAAATAAGAAATACAAATGGCCAGGGACGCCTGGGTGGCATAGTCACTTAAGTATTATCTGACTCTTCACTGATCTCAGGGTTCTTGAGACCAAGCCGGGATCATCATTTGCTTGGGTTTCTCTCTCCCTCTGCCTCTGTGTCTCCTTCCCCCGCTACACTTTCTCTATCTCTTAAATAAATAAATGACACTTAAAAAAAAAAAAAGAAATGTAAATGTCCATACCGGCGTGCAGCAGGCTGCTAAAAACTGCAAATCTACTTTGACAAAGGCATGACAAATCTGGTTTGGTTTTAGGAAAGTACTGAGTGCTCAGGGGAGTCCAATCTTGGAAAATAAGGAAAAGGGCACAGCTTTGGAAATACAGAGTAGAGATGATAAGAATATTGAAATCAGGGTACTCTATAGAAAATTAAGCATAAAAATTTGATCATAAAGTCAAGGATCCAGGAGAATGGGGCTGACAGAAATAAGAGGGGAAATAATTCAGCTGTAGTATAGGGTTCCTCACAGATTTCAGTTTTCTCCTTGTTCTTCTAGATATGAGTTTATCTTCTCTTGTCTACATACAACTTTCTACAATCCATATCCATTCTCAGCTGAAGACATCACCTCCCACCTCACTGAGATAAGAGAATGAATTAAATTGGAATTCCCTTACCTTCCACAACATCTACCCACCTACCTCTATCTGTACCCTCGCTTTCTGAGTTGGACAAACTATCTCCAGCTAAAGGTCATTCCTTCAACTTGTGCACTGGTTCCCATTTAAATCAGTTAGAATTAGCTTCATTGAGAAAAACAGAGTTCAAAATAACAATGGTTTAAACAAGGGAGTTTGTTTCTCTCACACATAAAAGGAGTTAAGTAATTCAGACTCGATATAGTGACCCTGCTCCACAAAATCCTCAGAAGCCCAGGTTCTTCTCATCCACCAAATCCCTTGTATGTGACCCTTAGCCTCAAGATCCAAAAAGTTACATTGAGTTCTGGCCATCATGTCCATATTTCATGCAGCTGAATAGAGGAAGGGACAAAAGATGGTATGAAGGGCATTGCCAGCTGTCTTTCAAAGGAGGTTCCCAAAAGCAGTCACATGAAACTTCTGGTTACATATTATTGACCAGAGATAGTTACATGGTCACATCTGGCAGCAAAAAAGGCTAGAAAGTATAATCTTTATTCTACTGGGTTATGATACTAGTTATGTATTAGGAATTTTATTGTGGAAGAAACGGAGACAGAGGTTAGAGGATATTTAGAATCATTGCCACACCATAACTTCATCCTTTGTAAGGACTTTTGCCCTCTATTAAATAATGCTCGCAACATACAAACTTGAGTTAGCATTTACTGCCCCCAAAATAAGCTCTTCCTTTAAATAACTCTCCCTCCAGCTTCTTCTTCACATTTCTGTACCCATTAACAGCAAATATTCTTGAAAGAATTGTCTTTTCTTCCTTGCCTCTTATTTATTTTTTAATCCACTCCAGTCTGGCTTCCATATTCATGAATTCACCAAAACTACTCTTGTCAAGATCCCCAAGATGACTGTGTTGCCAAATTCAATGATCACATTTCTGTCCTAACCTTATTAGGCTTTTCATTAGCATTTGACATAGATGGTCACTCCATATTTCTTTGAAACTTTTCCACTTGGCTTTTTTAACACCGTATTTTTATCAGTCTTTCCTCTCAGTGTCTTCTACCTGAACTCTAAACATTAGAGTTATCCATGCTTTGTCTTGAGCCCCTTTCTTTTGCTCTCTCTCAAATCACTCCTTAAGTGGTTTCCTTAGTTTCCATGGTTCTAAATACTATCTTTATGCTGATGACTCTCAGTAAAGATCCTAAAAAGACTCTAAATTTCAGTTATATATATATATACATACATACATCTAGATAGATAGATGATGATGATAGATAGATAGATAGATAGATAGATAGATATAGATACAGATATATAGACATATGTATATATGTAAGTTAACACTTGGATATTAATAGATATCTCTAACATGACACATGCAAACAGAACCCGACACTCTCTTCTTACCCATGTTTTCCGTCTTAGAAAATGACATTAACATATGTCAGAAACCTGGGAGTCATTGTTGATTCCTGCTTCTCTCTCGCTCTTCAAATTCAACCAATCAGCAAATCTTGATCATTCTACATCCAATATGAATTTCTAATCATCCACTTTTCCCACTCCCACTGCTACTACCCTACTCCAAGGGAAACTCATCTCTTGCCCAAACTGTAAGGTAATTTCTTAAAAATAGAGATTAATAAATCATGTCAGTACCCTGATCAAAACCTTCTAATAGCTTCCCATCACACTTAAAATTAAATTCAAACTCTGCATGATATAGTCCCATGGTCTGGAGGACTCTTGGTCCATTTTCATTTCTCCTACTCTTCTCCTCTCAACTTACCAAGTTCTATTAACATTGGCCTTCTGCATTTGCATTATTTGTCAAGCTCTCCCTAACCTTGGAACCCTTTTATTTGTAGTTCATGTTGCCTGAAATACTTTTCCACTGGGTTCTTCATATGTCTGACTTCTCTTCAACCCTCAAGTCTTGAATAAATTGTTACTTCCTCATAGAGATGTTTCCTGACTACCCTAAGTAATTTTTTTCTATTTTCTATCACAGTTTCTTTAATGGTATTGTCACAACATGTCAGAGTTGTCTTTCTTACTTACCATTGTATCCCAGCTCGTAACATAGTTCCTGGTACTGTGCCTGTCACCAGGCTCAGTAGATACTCAACAACTATTTGTTGAAATGATGAGTTAATGACTAAGATTTGTCTGAATCCCCTCTTAGTGATTGGGAATGGAGGAGGAAAGCACTGGGCAAGTAGTGGAGTTGGATGGGCCCAGCAGGGCTACCAGACCAAGAGTAGAGCCACTGTTGAAGTTCTGAAGGGACAGCCAGAAGAAATACAACATTTGAACTAAGACCTTGAGGAAGAATGACACCACTAGATGGCAAAAGGAAAACTGTAAAAGAGAACAGAGCCAAGAGTCAGAGGCAAAATGGAAACACAATTAGAAAAGGAGTGATTAGGCTGAGAAGAAATGAGAAAAGACTTTGACAACTACCAAGAACTGGAGAGAGAGCAGTTGTTGCCTAATGATAAACAAAAGGACTGACTAATAACTGAGAGTTCACATGAGGCTGAAGACCATGTCAATAATCTTCAAGTTTGGGTGGCGATCTTCTCAAGCAGTCTTCGATAGCAGAAAATGTAGATTACAGGACTGATTCTGGGTGGAGACTTATAGGGCATCTGCAGCAAGGTCCAAGAACAAATGTCAAAAGAGTAAGAGAGCTGACAAAAATGAGATCTTATAATCTAAGAATGGAAATTAGAGCTTAGAGTTTTAGAGATAAAATGGTTCTTTCTGGGTGATGATGAGGTCCACAGTGTGGCTAAGGCAATGGCTGAAAGGAAGCAGAGCTGAAGATGACCTGAAATGAAGAAGACAAGAAATCAAGATTTGAGACTTCCATATCAGGGCAAGGATGGGGGGGTGCATAGAGAAAGGAAGAAAGCCAGTGAAAGAGCATGTTATCAAGCAAATTACCACTGTGGGTAACTAGGGCTTAATCATGCTGAGGAACTCTAGGAGGTCGTGTAGAATATGCATTCAGAGTTATTCCACCTGAAAGATAACCTACTCTTGTAAGTCACTGATTCACAGCTGTCCTAGGGAGGTTGTTCAACCCCTGGCACTTCTGACTTTCTCTGGGTTCAGGCCAATGAGGGCTCTGGAGGCCAGAGAAAACCCTCTCCAGGCAAAGAGATTCAGGGGCTGGCAGTTGGAAGCCAGGCTGGCACAGACAGAATTGGTAAAGGCCCAGGGACATGGGTGGAGCACCACAGCAGTGTCTGCTACAGGAAGCAATGTGCAAATAGGGAGCCAGGATTCAGTCAGGACAAAGAACCAGAGAGACCATTCTATAAAGACTACTCTACGAGAGTGAAAGGTCTAATTTACTTTAGAACGGACATTGAAAAAAATAATTGTGTTCATTCTTTACCTCAGCGTGCAGATTCTTTAGCACCATATAATGCTCAACCCAGATTCAAATTTCCCCCAGTTATTCCAGAAACATCCTTTATGGCTAGTTTGCCCAAATCAGGATTCAGTCCACAGTCACATACTCATCTCACAATGTCACTTAAATTTCCTCAACTTGAGAACACTCTTTTTGAATTTCATGTTCTGTTTACATATTGAGGAGATCAGGTTAGTTGTTCTGAAGAATGTCCCACTTGGGGGCACCTGGGTGGCTCAGTCGTTGGGCATCTGCCTTCGACTCGGGTCATGATCCCAGGATCCTGGGATGGAGCTCTGCATCTGGCTCCCTGCTCCGCAGAAGGCTTACTTCTCCCTCTGCCACTCCCCCTGCTTGTGTTCCCTCTTGCTGTATCTTTCTCTCAAATAAATTAAAGAAAAAGAATCTCCCACTTGTGGGATTTATCTAAGCACTCATTTGCGGTGTTATTTAGCCTGTTCCTCAATCTCCTATGTTTCCTGTAAGTTGGACATTAGGTCTAAAGGCTTGATTATATTTGAGTTAAATATCTTTAGCTAGAATATGTCAATGTGGTGTTGCATCACATACGACAGCACTATGGTCTGTCTAGTTGTTCCTCTGGTAGTAATTCTGTGATTAGCCACTACATCAGCATCATGGCAGCCGGTCCATTGCATAGGTAAGCTGGCCTCTTGGTGCCCCAAAAAAGTCAGTGTGCTGTTTGTTTGGCACCATACAAATGTCCAGCTTCCCATTAGTGAGTCACATAGTAGTTTTAATCCCATTTGAAAATCCTTGTCAGGATCGATGAATTCATTTCAGGGTGAGCAATAATTCGCGAATTCTAACACTCCACTTACATTTACTAGCCAGCATTCTTCAGGAAAAGAGATTTTCCCTTGTTCAGCCATGGCTGCCCTAGTGCAGAGGGTAAGAGCATGGACTTTAGGGCCCAGACTATCTGGATTCAAATCCTGGTCCCACTACTTACTAGCTGTGTAACTAAGTCACTTAAACTCTCGGTCCCTCAAATTCTATATCTGTAAAATGTGGTTGCTATGAAAATTAAATGAGATAATATTAATAAAGCCATAAGAATAAGACCTGGCTCATGGTTAGTGCTATATAAATGTTAAATAAATAAAAAAGTAAAACTGTGGCTATTTAATTATATTGAAATATAGTTCCTACAGGAAAGGCAGGATAAATGCTTAATTCTTTTCCTTTAATTACCAAGTCTCAAAGTAGGGATTTGGTTTAATAGCTGCCACAAGGGGTGACAAATAAGCAGAAGGAACATTAAAGAGCTCAGGAAAAGACTTGGGAGGGAGAGCAGCTGGGAGAGGAGCCCAGAATGAGGACATGCCGAGCAGTGTGGGGCTGGAAGAAGGAAAACAGTGGAAATCGCTTTCTCCACCTTTTCTCTCCATTTCACAGAGCTTCAGTCAAAATCACACAGGGCTAGGGCAACTAACAGAGCTTAAAAACAGAGCTCCTGTTTAAACGACAGGTGCTTGGCCATTCACATACATCTGCAAAAGATAGCCATGCTTTCTCTTCATTTTTTCTTATGATTATACAGTTGCATTGATTTAATATAATATATATTAGGCATATATTATATGAAATAGAAGTTTTCATTCATAAAACAAAACTTGGAATGAAATAACACAAAATTTATTCTAGCCCTATCATCTTGATTTGTTAAACAAAATAACCAGTCCCCATTTGGGGATCCACTTAAAAATATAACTAAGTAGAGCTGGCTCCTCTGGTATGGGACCTAGGCAGTATCACAGAACACCACTGGCAGTAAAGCATGGGTCTGATTTAATGTCCTGCTCTCACTGTCTTGAAATTCCTGAACAAAGGACCCTGTAAATTATGTAGCCAGTCCTCTTGCTGGGGCTTCTCTGGGCCCTTGACCATGACTCCAGGCAAGCTGCCGGCTGTACCCTACAGAACAGTGCAGGTAGATGGCTCTTTGTATTTCTAAGCGTTCTCTCTCTCCTTTCTCTCTCTCTCTCTCTCTCTCTCTCTCTCTCTCTCTCTCTCTCGTTTAATTCTTTCACTGCTCAACGACTTGCTCTTCTTACTGGCAGCTTTTTGATTTGGTTGCTTGTGTGGCTTATTCAGTCTACAGTCTCCTTCCTTTTTCCTTCTTCAGAAACATTGATGAAATGCATTTCTCTGTGGGTGATGCTCCTTCCCCCACCCCCAGGAACACGCTCTCACCAGAGCTGTGAGGATTATCTGTCTTGTCCTCTTCCCCCTCAGTCTGAGTATTCTTTCTATTGCTTGTTGCTTGTTACTAAAATAAGACAAATGGTCAAGAAAAGAAAAGAATCCACCCCGGCACTCCCAGGCAAGCATTTTATCGATGCGTGGACCAGCTCAGCTCTGAGGTTCTGGGACAGTTAAATACAAGTGGGGCCTGGGTTGGAAGAGAAGCGAAGCAAAAAGACGAAGCTTTGAAAAGGGGAAGATTATCCAGTTCCTCCCTCTGTCTCTCCATAGGAGCTGCCTCCAGCTTTATGACAGACAGATGAGGAGCTAATTCTTTTTTTTTTTTAAAGATTTTATTTATTTATTTGACAGAGAGAAACACAGCCAGAGAGGGAACACAAGCAGAGGGACTGAGAGAGGGAGAAGCAGGCTTCCTGCCGAGCAGGAAGCCCAATGTGGGACTCCATCCCAGGTCTCCAGGATCATGACCTGAGCTGAAGGCAGTCGATTAACCAACTGAGCCACCCAGGCGCCCCGAGGAGCTAATTCTTAAGGAGCTCCGAGGGAAGGCCACATAGTGGGGTTTTGCCTTATAAAAGTTTAAGATATTTGGCCCACTTCATTTCATATCACCAAACATCTTTCCATAAATGATCAATATCACTTTTTTAACACACCAAACTCGAATCTTCATCCTTTTCCCCATCTACTACCCCCTAACCCGTATTTTAATATATGTGATTCCTGCTCTGATTCCTTGCTCTATTATCTATCTATCTATCTATCTATCTATCTATCTATCTATCTATCTATCATCTATCTCTGCTAACATTCTCCTATTCAGATGAGGCTTCATGTCAAGGATTATGCCTTTTACCCTTCCTCCTTTGGTTTGCTCTCTTTCCTCACTGTGTGAACAAAGAAGTTTTTGTTAGGGCTGGGACAATCCCCAGCACTGTATTCTCTTTGCCCATTTTATTATTTTTTTTAATAAATCAATGGTTGAGGGGTGACTGGGTGGCTCAGTCCGATTCTTGATTTCATCTCAGGTCACAATCTCAGGGTTGTGAGTCTAAGCACCACATCAGGCTCCTCGCTGGACATGGATCTTGCTTAAGATTGGCTCTCTCCCTCTTCCTCTGCCCCTCCCCCCTCAAAATAAACAAATGGTTGAATAATCATAGAAAAGGTTGTAGTAGCAGCAGTAGTAATACTGAGTGCCCCCTATGTGCAAGGCACCACCCATGCACTGCTAATCCTAGTGACAACCCTGCGATTTGGGTTTTCTCGTCCCCATTTTACAGACAAGGAAACAGAGGCTTAAAGGTCAAGGACATTTGCCCAGAGAGGTTTCCTTTGAAATGACAGAACTGAGATGCTAATGCCACTTGGCTGACACCAATGCTTGGTCACAACTCAGCCAAGCTCCTCCGTTTGAAAGAGACCAAGGCATCCTCCTTTGTTTTAATAAAACCCTATTAGCTCAGTAGTCACGATATGTCCTCTCTTTATTTACATGCAAACACCAAATACTGGGTTCCCCCCACACCATCTGCACACCCTTTTTTCTATTATGTTATATATTAGTTTTCACTAGTTGCTTGTTATGTAAGATGCTCCACATGACATCTCGGCTTTGCCCTCTTTCTTAAATTCCCTGAAGCCTCTTAAAGATCTTTTTAATGTCCTCATCCCCCTCATCCATCAATTTCTATTTTATGGCTTTAGCCTCCTTTGCTATTTTTCTGTATGGCACTCTCCTGGCCTTCCCTTTGGGATATTCGCCCTTCCTTCTTTGTCTTACCCTTCCACAGGTCAGCCTGTCTGCATATCTTGTGTTAAGTGATGTGGGCTCTTATTAGTTTTTCAGTGTTGGCAGAAGGAATTTGAAATCTGCCCCCAAGTTGTCCTCTCTCAGTATCTTAGTTTGAAACACAAAAGCATTAAATTGCAAATCAATTCTGCATTGATCAAGGCTGGCTCCCATCCCCACTGCCTGGCTGCGACCTCTGAATGCCAAAACTATGAGTCTGCTTCTGTGCTTGCTCTATTGTTGTACAAGGCCAAGAAAAGGTCCTCATCAATGAGGCTGCACACCCTGTTGGCAGGAGTCAGGCAGGAAAGCTGGCAGCCAAATCTTGCTTGGTTCTACCTTTCTTTTCTAATGATAACCTTAACCTCCCTAATTGGTTTCTTTTATCATTTTCCTGCTCCTCTTGCATCTTATTCTTCTCCGGAGTGCAGTCAGGGAAATCTTATCTCTCACATTTCTGTTTATTCCTCTCTTTTCCTCCTATTCTGCTCATTTGTCCCTTTGGTTTGACTCTCACGTCAGTCTATTTGGATGATGCTTTTTTTTAATTTACTTTTTTTATGTTCAGTTAGCCACTGCATAGCGGATGATGCTTTTGATAGTCTTTAACAGTTCAATAAGCATGTACGGGATGCCTAGTATGTGCTAGCTACTAACCAAGGTCACTTCATCTACCTCGACTTACAGTAACAAAACTCCCTCCAATTTGTATACCTTGAATTTTTGCCAGGCTCTGGGGGGTGGGGGAGTAGATAATAAGAGAAGATAAAATGAAGATATTTGCTCTCCTTCGATTATTGGCAGTGTGAGGTGCTCTGCATGGGTGTGGTTGGGACGGTGCTAGCTTCTCAGGAACCCCTCTTTCCGTCCCAAGACTTTGCACCTCTTTGTCTGACATGTATTTCTTCTCCAGACTTCTTCTCATCTCCACTTAGATGTCTGATAGGCATCTGAAGTTTAACTGGACCCAAACTAAGTTCATGATTTCCCCAGTCCTCATACCTGTGTCATCCTTAACTCTTTCTCACACTCCACGTCCAATCTGTCAACAAAGTCCATTAGCTTTAATTGGTTTTGCCTTTAGAATATATGCTGAATCTGCTTCTTTCTCACTGCCTCCACTGTTGCCACCCTAGTTAACACCATCATCATCCCTTACTTGGACTAATGCAGTAGTCGCCTCTCTGGTCTCCTTGCTTTCATTTTCCCCCACCCCCTATGGTCCATCATCCACACCACAGCCAGAAGGATTCTTGAAAAGGATCAACCTGATACTTTTAATCTTCAGATCAAAATACTCTAATGGCTTCCCATCAAATTAGGAAAAAAAATAAAGTTCTTACCCCAATCTGCAAGGCCTTTTGGCTACCTCTACAGGGTGACCTACCTTCCTACCACTCTTCTTTTAACTCACCTCTCTTCACTGGCCTCCTTTGTTATTTTCAAGCACATCACACACCTCCAGGTTTTTGCACATTCTGTCCCCTTAGCCTAAAATACTTTTTTCCTAAATATCCATGCAACTCATTCCTTACCTCATTCAGGACTCTTTACTCCTCTGAGGGCCTTTCCAGACCATACTGCCTAAAATAACACCATACTCAATCACTTCCCAGCTTATTAACCTGCTCTATTTTTATCCATAATCTGATAAGATTATACTATAGGTGTAATTGTCATCTATTTATCATCAGAATGCAAGCTTCATGTGGGAAGAAATGTCTGTTTCATTCATGTCTATATTCTCAGTTCCTAGAACAGGGTCTGGCACATAGTAAGAGCTCACTAAATATCCATTGAATGAGTGAATAGTTGTGTGGAAGGGGCCCAACTTGGCAGCCTAAATAGGTTCACCCTAAGATTAACATGCATCTTGTGTCTGTCTGGGGGGTCCAAGTGGTGTTCCACTGGGGAACCCCTTGTTTAAAAGCCCAAAAAGATTCTCAGGAAAGATCTCATCCTAGTAGAAGAAAAAACAAACATATAAGATTCCTCTTAAACCTCAGGGTAGAAGGGAAGGGAAGATTTTGAGTACAACTCTCAGGTTGTAATTAATCTGGACATTTTAAAATAAGAGTTAACAGCAATCTAACTCAACCCATCTTAAGCAGGAAAAAAAGGACTGCACTGGTTCAGAAGACTAGGAAGGAAGTTCAGATGCTCAGAGGAACCAGGGTTGAGTACTCGACAGGGCCAGAACTCTCTGTGTCTCTATTTCATCTCTGCCTGTCTTTGATTCTCTTCCCCCATTTGTCTCATCCTGTCTTGTTGTAGATGGTCTTCTCCATGTTGTAAGAAATTTGGCCGCTAAGAACCACCACTTAGCAGAGAACTTCTGTCTCCCAGAGTCCGTGGATTTATTCCAAGGAGCATTTTCGACTGGCCTTTTTTGATCATGTGTCCATCATTTGGTCCAATCAATGCTGCTAGGAGAATGGATGTTCTGTGATTGGCCGGGTTTAGTCCACATACTTATCCCTCAGGGCCAGGAGTAGAGTCTAAACCATTTGAAAGGGAGGGTGAAAGCTTGTAGGGAGGACTAAAAACCAAATAACAACAACAACACAGTTGCTATCATAGGTCACTACCCTGGTTATCTTCTGATCCAGCTCCCAGGATTCATACCTGAGTTCTCAGCAGAGAGGGCTACATAAGACTAAGTACCAATTTAAAGGACTGTTTCACTAAAATCTCTGTGGGGTGCTAAATACACAGACCACATAAGAAGCGTTGGCTTTTGTAGTTTCACTTGGGTGGGAGGCAGCTTTTTGACAGTGGCAGCAACAGCCACCTCATTGCATCAGTGGCTTTGTTATGGGCATCAGAAGACTTGGCAGCAGATTATCACCCCAGGATGCTAGAGAAGGAAAGGAGGAAATGGTAGAAGCCACTGGGGAGGTGAAAGGATTCTGTTAATTAACCTACATGACAGACCTCTGGGAGGCTCACAGAAATATAGGCAGGGCAGGAATTCCTTTTTGTGGTTATATTGTGAACTTGATTTTACTTCCAGCCTATTTCCCAGGTCAGAAGGATGCCTCCTGACCCAGAAATGTAAGGAACGGGGCAGGAGATCAACCTACTGATGCCCCATCCTTAAGAGGCCCTAGAACTGTGGTGAGGTCACATAAATCTGTGAAACTCCATCTTTTTCTAGGAACATTCAGAACAGGGAAGAGGGTAGATGGGTCCCAGTTCTGGGATCCACTGGGACATCCTAGCTGAGCTATGGTGTGGACCACCCAGCAGTTCCAATTCAGAAGATATTTTTCCCACTCTGATTTTATCTCCATTTATTTCCCTTTTCTTGGCTTGGCGCCCAGGCACAGGCCAACACCACATTTAGACCAGGAATCTCTTGACACTGCCTTCTGCCTGAATTGAATCTCTACAGGTTCATTCTTTCC
This sequence comes from Spilogale gracilis, assembly GCA_004023965.1. Classification (NCBI taxonomy): domain Eukaryota; kingdom Metazoa; phylum Chordata; class Mammalia; order Carnivora; family Mephitidae; genus Spilogale; species Spilogale gracilis. Next base: position 53,133 of record PITA01009545.1, on the reverse strand, counting down.
TATTTATTCAGACTCCAGACTTTGTCTGTGTCCTTCAGTTTGGCTTTACATCCTGGATTCAGACCTTGGGTTTGCCCTCATAATTCATGGTAACTAGCTCCCTGGTCACTTGTTCCCAATTCACCTGCTGCCCCAACCTGACTGTGAGGCCCAACTTACATTGTTTGGCAGCAACCTGTGACCTAGCATTGACAGTGTCCTTACACCTTGCTCCCCTTATCACTTGAATTGTTTTCTCTACCCACCCTTAGAATATGAAGATGCTGCTCACGTTGATACATAATGTCTTCATATTTCAGCAGCTTGTCTAGCTGAAGAAACCTTCATAACCTCCTCCGGCAATCCATTCGACTATCTAATCATGCTGATAGTCAAAGTCCTTCCTTCTGTCATACCATTTAGTAGAAGCCTGAATGCTGTTGAACAATAATCATTCTAAATGTCACCCACCCAAGAGAGATGAGAACAGTGATCCTAAGGGTGCGTGCTACTTGGAATGTGCCCAGAATGTAGAAACACCTGTTTGCGATGGAAAAAGTGGTCCCCTGAGCATATGTCATTGGTAGGCCAAGAGAGCTGTAATAGTCACTCCTAGCGCTTACTGGGATAAGATGGGGAACCAACAGGGTGACTGTGGCTCCTGGGAAATTGAGGTTCTTGGGGAAGATATCCTGAAGTTGGAGGTGGAAGAAGACACCCTTCTGTGGCTGGATGGAAGCAGTGAGAGTGCCTGTCTTATGCAACTTAAAATATCCAGTCCTGTGCCTGGCAAAACAGATCCCCATTCATTAAGTCTTACTTCCTTTCATTTCAACTTTCACTGACTGGTCACCCTTCTCAAGTCCAGGTGCACCCAACTCATTCCACCTAGACAGCTTCCAGTAGCTCCCATCTGGTTTTCCTGCTATCACTCTTGCTCCCTTCTATTCTATTTTCCTCACAGCAGTAAGGAAAGATCACAGAGTAATCTTTTTTAAAATGTAAATCAGATCGCGTCACTCTCCTGGCTTAAAACCCTTCCAAAGCTTCTCATTTCTCTTAGAATGAAATCCAAACTACTTCCCATGGCTTATAAGGTCCTCCAGGATCAGGCGCCTGCTCACCTCTCAGACCTCTTCTGGGCCCACTGTCTCTCTTCCTCACTATACTCTAGACACACTGGAACTATTTCATTTCCTCCAATGTGCTAAGCTCTTTCTTGTCTTGAGGATCTTTACATATGTGGTGCCCTTTGCCTGGAATCCTCTTTCCTAGGCTTTTCTCAAGGCTGGTTCCTTCTCAGATCATACTTCTGAGCTATAATGTAAACCTGCCCACCTGTGCAAAAGAAATTCTCTCCCCTACTGTTCATTTCCTTCTTTAGCATTCATCACCATTACAGTTATTTGAATTTTTTAAAAGATATTATTAATTTATTTGACAGAGAGAAACACAACCAGAGAGGTAACACAAGCAGGGAGAGTGGAAGAAGTAGAAGCAGGCTTCCCGCCGAGCAGGGAGCCTGATGTGGGGCTCAATCCTGGGACTCCAGGATCATGACCTGAACCTAAGGGAGATGTTTAATGACTGAGCCACCCAGGTATCCCTTACAATTACAGTTCTTTGATGTGTCTATTTATTTACTCAAAGTCTATCTTCCTCACTAGAGTGTAAGTTCCAAGAGGGAATCATGTTATCCCCAACCTTAGTGCAGCACTTGGCACATAAAAGACTTCAAAAAATATACATTGAATCTACATTTTTAATAGTAAGTACTCAAGGATCACCTGGGTGGCTCAGTCTTTAAGCATCTGCCTTCGGCTCAGGTTATGATCCCACATCGGGCTCCCTGCTTGGTAGGAAGCCTGCTTCTCCCTCTTTCACTCCCCCCTGCTTGTGTTCCCTCTCTAGCTGTGTTTCTCTCTGTCAAACAAATAAATAAACTCTTTTAAAACAAAACAAAATAATAGTAAGTACTCAAAACATAATTTTTTTACTTTAAATTTATTTTCTTTTTTCAGTGTTCCAAGATTCATTGCCCATTCCCCACGCCCAGTGCTCCACGCAATAGGTGTCCCCAGTACCCACCACCAGGTTCTCCCAACCCCCACCCCCTCCCTCCAAGTCCCTCAGTTTGTTTCTGTGTCCAAAGTCTCTCATGTTTCGTTTCTCTCCCTGAATTACTCTACTTCCCATTTACTTTCCTTCTCCTACTGTCTTCCACATTACCCCTTATGCACCACAAATAAGTGAAACCATGTGATATTTGACTTTCTCTACTTGGTTTATTTCACTCTGCATAATCTCTTCCAATCCAGTCCATGTTGCTACAAAAATTGGATATTCATCCTTTCTGATGGAGACGTAGTTTTCCATTGTATATATATATCACATCTTCTTTATCCATTCATCTGTTGAAGGGCACCTTGGCTCTTTCCACAGTTTGGCGATTGGGGCCATTGCTGTTATGAACATTGGGGTACATATGGCCCTTCTTCTCACTACATCTGTATCTTTGGGGTAAATTCCCAGTAGGGCAATTGCAAGGTCATAGGGTAGTTCTATTTTTAATTTTTTAAGGAATCTCCACACTGTTTTCCAAAGTGGCTGCACCAACTTGCATTCCCACCAACAGTGTAGGAGGGTTCCCCTTTCTTCACAGCCTCTCCAACACTTGTTGTTTCCTGACTTGTTAATTTTGGCCATTCTGACTGGTGTAAGGTAGTATCTCAGTGTGGTTTTGATTTGAATTTCCTTGATAGCTAGTGACGCTGAACATTTTTTCATGTGTCTGTTAGCCATTTGTATATCTTCTATGAAGAAGTGCCTCTTCATGTCTCTTGTTCATTTTTTGATGTGCCCATCTTCTTTTTGGATGTTGAGTTTGAGTAGTTCTTTATAGATCTTGGATATCAGCCATTTGTCTCTAGTGTCATTTGCAAATATCCTCTCCCATTCTGTGGGTTGCCTCTTTGTTTTGTTGACTGTTTCCTTTGCTGTACAGAAGCTTTTTATTTTGATGAAATCCCAAAAGTTCATTTTCACTTTTGTCTCCTTTGTCTTCAAAACACAATTTTTAATGAATGGGTAAAATATGAAGGACATTCCATGGACATTAAAAAGAAAATAGAGGAATATTGTCAACAACTATGCATAATCATTTGATAATTTAAGATGGAATGGATAACAGTTCCTTGAAAGACACACCTACCAAAACTCATACAAGGAGAAACAGATAATCTGAAAAGGCCTATATTGATTAAAGAGATTGAATAAATAATTAATAACCTTCAAAAAGAAAAAGCAACAGGCCCAGATGATTTTACTATTAAATTCTACCAAACACTTAAAGAAGAGATGATTTCAATTCTCAAAAATGTGTTTCAGAAAATAGAAGCAGCAGAAATTCTTCCTAACTTGTTCTATGAGGCCATCATCACCCTAATATTAAATTCAAACAAAAACATTGCAAAAAAGAAAAACTACAGACCAATATCTTTCATGAACATAGATGCAAAGATCTTCTTAATTTGATTTATATATTCAATTCTGTCCCAATCAAAATCCTGGAGAGTTCCTTTCTGATATTGGCAAACTAATTCTAAAGTTCAAGTGGAAAATCATAAGACACCGGATAACCAACACAGTGTTGAAACAGAAGCAGAAGAGGAAGAAGGGAAAAGAAGGGGAAGAAAGGGAATAAGGAGGAGAAGAGGTAGAAGGGGAAGAAGGAGGTGAAGGAGAAGAAGAAGGCAGAGGAAGAGGAGAAGGAGAAAGAGGAGGAGGAGGAGCAGGGAAGGGAGGGTGAGGGGGAGAGGAAATGGAGGAGGAGAAGAGGAAGAGGAAGAAGGGGAAGAGGAAGAGGCAGAAGGAGGAAGAGGAGAAGAGGGAGAAAATAAAGTCAGAAGACTAGATACTATCCAACTTCAAGACTTACAGTAATCAAGAAAGTGTGGTATTGGCACAGGAATAGACAAACAGATCAATATAATAGAACAGAATGCCCAGAAATAGACCTACACAAATGTAGCCAACTGATATTTGACATAACATAAAGACAATTCATTGGAGAAAGAATAGTCTTTTCAACAAATGGTCTTGAACATCCACAAGCCCCCAAAAAAGGAAAGAAAATGAAAAAGGCAAAAAAAGAAGAGTGAACCTAGACCTGACCTTATACTTTTCCCAAAAATTAGCTCAAAATGGCTCTTAGACCTAAATGTGAAATGTGAAAGTATAAAACTTATGGAAGATAACATAAGAGAAAATCTAGATTACCTTGGGTTTTGTGATGACTTTCAGATACAACACCAAAATCATGGTCTATGAAAGAAAAAAAAAAGTGGTTAGGTTGGACTTTATTAAAAGTAAAAGCATCTTCCCTGTGAAAGACCCTGTCAAGAGAATGAAAAGACAAGCCACTGACTGGGAGAAAATACTTGCAAAACACATAGAAGAAGGACTAATATCCAAATGCAAAATAACATTTAAAACTCAACGATAAGGAAACAACTTAATTTAAAAAGCAGGTGAAAGATCTGAACAGGCACCTCACCAGAGGAGATATATAGATGGAAAATTAGCGTATGAAAAGATGTTCAATATCTTGTCACTAAAGAATTGCAAATTAAAATGAGATACCACTTACTACATATCTATTAGAATGGCTGGAAGTCCAAAACACTAACAACAGCCAAAGCTGACAATGGGAACACGGAGGAACCAGAACTCTCATTCATTGCTGGTGGAAAGGCAAAATGGTGCAGCCACTTTGTAAGAGCTGGCAGTCTCTCACAAAGTTAAACATAGTCTTAACCACACAATCCAGCAACTATACACATTTTACAAATGAGGTGAAAACTGATGTCCACACAAAAAACCTACACACAATGTGCATTGCAGCTTTACTCATACTTGCCAACACTTAGAAGCAACCAAGACATCCAGACAATGGATGTTAACTTCAAAGAAAAGGAATAAGCACTCAAACCATGAAAAGACATGGATATCAGGATGCCTGGGTCGCTCAGTCTGTTAAGCGTCTGCCTTTGGCTCAGGTCACGATCCCAGAGTCCTCGGATCGAGGCCTGCATTGGACTCTCTGCTCAACAGAGAGCCTGCTTCTCCCTCTCCTTCTCCCCTTGTTTGTGTGTATGTGCTCACTCTCTCCTCTCATCTCTCTGTCAAATAAGTAAGCAAGAAATCTTTTAAAAAAATACATGGATATCACCAGAATGCATATCGCTAAGTCAAAAGAGCCAGTCTGAAAAAGCTACATACTGAACAATTCACAATTCCAACTTTATCACATTCTAGAAAAGGCAAAACTATAGAGATAGGTTAGTGGTCGCCAGGGGCTGGGGTGAGGGGGAGTTTTAGGACAGTGAAACTATTCTGTATGACATTGTAAAGGTGGATACATGTCATTAAACCTTTGTCAAAATGCATACAACAGTACAACACGAAGAGTGAACCCGGATATAAACTGTGGAGTTTAATAATAATGTATCATTATTGGTTCATCAATTGTAACTATGTACCACAGGAAGTCAAGATATTAATAGTGGGGGCACCTGGGTGGCTCAGTGGATTTAGCCTCTGACTCCTGATTTGGGCTCAGGTCATGGTCTCAGGGTTGTGGGATTGAGTCCCGCATCCAGCTCCATGCTCAGCATGGAGTCTGCTTGTCTCTTTCCCTCCTGCTCTGCCCCTGCCCCTCCTCCCTCTCTCTCATTCTCTCACTCTCTCTCAAATAAATAAAATCGGGGCATCTGGGTGGCTTAGTAGGTTAAGTGTTTTGCTCTTGGTTTCGGCTCAGGTCATGATCTCACGGGTGGTAAAATGGATCCCTGCATCAGGCTCCCCACTCAGCAGGGAGTCTGCTTGAAGATTCTCTCCCTTTGCCCCTCCCCCCACTCTCTTTCTCAAATAAATAAATAAATCTTTTTAAAAAATAAATGAAGTCTTTTTTAAGATTTTATTTATTTATTTGACAGAGAGAGAGCTCACAAGTAGGCAGGGAGGCAGGCAGAGAGAGAGGAGGAAGCAGGCTCCCCACTGAGCAGAGAGCCCAACACGGGCCTCAATCCCAGGACCCTGAGATCATGACCTGAGCCCAAGGCAGAGGCTTTAACCCACTGAGCCACTCAGGCACCCAGAATGAAATCTTTTTAAAGAGATGTTAATAGTAGACACAACCATGTACACAGGGAGAGGGGTTATATGGAAACATTGTGCTCTCTGCTCAATTAATTTTAAAAAGTGGAGGGAATGTGTGAGAAAATGTTCTGGAAGGTGCAAATGAGGAGACAAGCTCCTGGCATTGCATGAGAAATGAAAGTCGATGGTTCAAGAGCCAATTGGGCATGGAAAAGAGCTGCTAAAACCCTCCTCCCACTAAAACCTGTGGCACATGCTGGGCTCCACCACTAGTCTTAACCTCACTTGGATTTCACGCTTTACACAGCAGCTAAATCCCATCAGAGCCATCTCAGACAGGCACAGAGACCTCTCTTTGCCCCACAACCTCTCCTCTTTCTCCCACTAAAGTCCCATTAACTGTTACCTGGCAGTTTGACTAAAGTCTATTGAAGGAATTTCCCTTGTAATTGTCCAATTTATATAGCTCTCCCAAATGGGAGGGAAGGAGGGAGGGAGGCAGGGAGGTAAGAAGGGAGGAAGGAAGGAAGGAAGGAAGGAAGGAAGGAAGGAAGGAAGGAAGGAAGGAAAGTAGGGAGGGAGGGAGGAAGGAGAGAAGAGAAGGAGGAGAAGAAAAATGACTAGTGAAAAACTAGAATTCATTTTACAACTAACTTTGATGGATTATATCCATTCCATTAAAGTATGGGATATTTGCATCTCTCTTCATTCATATACCCTACTGTCTCATTGGGAAGAGATATGACAAGCACATTCACACCACAATTTGTGCAACTGGTTATGTATTCTCCATATCAAAGTTATTTGCAATTACCCAGGGATTTTTAGTGTCACAGATTAGGAAGCAATTAGATTCATGGGAGAATTCCAGGCACTAGTGAGTGGTGGGGCCAGTGGGGAGACTTTCCCCAGGCTTCTTGGTCAGTATCATCTCCTGGGTCATAGGAAATTGACGGGCAGTAGAAGGAGGAGCCTGGACAGGTTCAATCTGCAGAGTTTCTATTGTAAGCTTAATTGGTGGTAATTCTGACAGATGGTCTAGGAGGGAGACAAGTCACATAGACCAGACAGGAGAGAATGAAATCGAGTTCTGGCCTCACAGCCCTCAGAGATTTATAGGGGGAGGAGGCTGACTGCTCTTAGCTGCCAAGGCCCCACCGGAATTGAGGAGGTGACAGGAATTATAAAGACAGAAGGCTCTGCTAGGAGAAAGGCAGCTGAGTGAGCTGTTTATTCAACAGGCACTAAAAATGAAGTTTGGCACCTCGTTTGAGAACTTCCAGCAGCGTGAAGGAAGCTGATTCATTTTTTTCAAATAAAACTTAATCATCGTACTGTTTATTTAATACTAAAATAATAATGTCTTATGTTTATGAACTGTCTTGTAGCCTGAGGGAGTCCACACCAGTTTACACACTTCAAAATGTGAAGGAAACTAGACTGTGTCTTCTGAAATGCCCTCACCCGGGGGCTGGGAACAAGGGTGGGGAGGGATTGGTTCAGTATGTAGCACTGGCTTTGTGACAACAGATGCTTCCCAGATTAGCTTCCCAGCCTCTTTAGCCCAGCTCTCCTGTCTTAAATGAGCAGGGTTGCCACGTAGGGTTGAGCAGGTTGTTCAATGCATGACACTGAGCTGAGGAAGCATGTGGGAGCCAAAGCCTAACCCAGAGCCCGCCTGCCAAGCCAAGTATGCTGTGAGGGTCAACATCTGCCTAGGGAAAGGATACCCTTTTTCTCATTCGTAGGAAGAAGTGTTTCTAATTCTAATTAGTGCAATATTTAATTCTAATGTGTACTGGCTAGCAACGGCATGTCACCCACCCCTCGCCCATGAAGGGCTCTCTAAGGTGTGTGTTGTAATAGGACCAAGCTGTTTTTGATAGCATGACCTCCACGGCAGGATGGTGTAGTGGAGGTGAGGTGGAGACCACACTGACATGAAATCACTGTGCACCCCAGGAGCCCACTCACCCGGATCTCCAGACCTCCATTTCCTCCTCTGGAAAGTGGGGAATCACAGTAGCCGATTCTTGAGGAGGGATGCCAAAATGTACAACTTCACATTGGAACCATTCTCATTGTGTCTGAAGAACCTTGAGTTCTGAACCACCTGCATAGAGTCGACTGGATGACGGAAGGGCTGACCATGCGCTTGTGAGTTGTTTAGGCCACAAATGCTGTCACTTGCTTCAGGTTCTCTCACATGGAAGTGAATTGGCCCTGCTCCCCACTTCCCGGTCCACAGAAGTCATTCCTTTTCTACCCCCTCACAGTATACGCTGCTGTGCTCTTCATATACTTGTAATCTTTTCTGACTTATTTATGTTCCTTATTAGACCATAATCTCTCCCAGGGCCAGATGGACCCTTAAAAAATAAGATTTTATTTATTTGTTTGAGAAAGAAAAAGAGAGCATGGGGGGGCAGTCAGAGGAAAAGGGAGCAGCAGACTCCCTACTGAGCAGGGAGCCTGACATGGGGCTTGATCCCAGGACTCCAGAATCATGACCTGAGTCGAAGGCAGATCCTTAACTGAATGAGCCACCCAGGCAACCCCCAACAGGCTCAGTTTCTTATCCATCTTTGCATATCTACCTTCTGCCCGACCCCCAGGGTCCCACACAAAGAATTTATGTGGCTCCTCTAGCTAAGTAGAGGCTTTTAGGCCCGTTTGGTCCCATTATTACTCTCTAAAAACTTAACTTGGAAGAAAAAGACTTGGGGGAGGAGAGGATGCAGGTTACCTGGGACACCATTATGAATCAACCATTTCCCATCTAGTCTCCTCTTACTTCCAGAAGGCCCCTTTTGGTGCCTGCTGGGGGGAGGGGAGGGTACTGGACGGGTAGAGATTAGCTGATCTCTAAACTCTCTTGTGTTTCTAGCTTCCAATGAAAACACCCCAGTTACCCTTAGTAACCAGCTATGCGTGAATTTATAAATGCATCTAACCCTTTTTAAAAGGTATTTATACATACTTTCAGCTTACACTAGCTCTTGAGGATAATGAATTTCATACATTTGTTTCATGTTGCATAAAAGCACATTAATTTGTGTTTTTCTAAATGTACACCTTTCAAAGCCTCAAGTGGGCTATAATAGTCTCCACATCTGCATCCACTACCTCTACGGGCCTCTCCCCAGCTTTGCTGTGTCTACCTGCATACTGACTTCAGAAGCAGGCACTCTCTGTGCCTGGGGAAGGACAGCTCTTTCCTAAACAAGCCCAGTATTTAGTGGCCATCCTTGACCACAGTGGTAGGCAGCCATCTGGCTTTTAAGAAAATTATCCCAGAATTCTTTACACAGCCTTTTCCACTTGTCTGACCCAACTTCTTCCCTCCCAGTCAGTGTTGAAGTGGGTTTTGAAAAGTGGGAGGGGTGCCTGAGTGGCTCAGTTGGTTAAGCGACTGCCTTCGGCTCAGGTCATGATCCCGGAGACCCGGGATCGAGTCCCACATCGGGCTCCCTGCTCGGTGGGAAGCCTGCTTCTCCCTCTCTCGCTCCCCCTGCTTGTGTTCCCTCTCTCGCTGTGTTTCTCTCTGTCAAATAAATAAATAAAATCTTCTAAAAAAAGAAAAGAAAAGAAAAGAGGGAAACAGCCCCCAAACAAGCTAGACAGCTCTCACAAATCCGGGATGGGACTTGGCAGCATTCCAAGAGCTCCTAACTCTTGGGGAGATGGTGTTTTTCCTGGGATCCTTGAGAAGCACGGGGCCTGAGGGATGCAAACAAGATCAGCTGCCATCCAGAAAATACTCCATTAGAATACATACCATCGGCAGATTTGCTACAAAGAAAAGACAATGCTCTCAAGAATAGATGTACGTGGGGCTGAACAACTCTGTTGGATTGCTAGATTGTGATTACCTCAGTTTTTCCACCTGTCTTATGGGAAAGAATGAGGATGAACAATACAGCACAAAGAGCCAGTTATAATCCCAACCCCGTTTTAAAGACGATGGCTACCAGTACATAGAAGAAAGGTTCCCAGTTCTCTTTGGGCCTTGATGGATTGATCTGCTGGATGTTCTGTCTAATAGAGGGTGAAGAAATGGTGTGTAAGAATACAGACTTCCTAGGATGATGGAGGAAAAAAGTAACAGAGAAAGGATGAGGAGAAGAACTCAGGGGAGCCAGTAGAAGACTTCACGCTGTAACCCTCTCTCAGGGAGCCCTTTCCCCAAATCACTAAAGTTTACCCAGCCTTGCTGAATACTGTAGATGAATGCATATATTCAGAAATCAAAAGAAAGGGATGCCTGGGTGGCTCAGTGGGTTGAGCGTCTGCCTTTGGCTCAGGTCATGATCTCAGGGTCCTGGGATGGAGTCCCACATCGGGCTCCCTGGCTTCTCCCTCTGTCTGCCACTCCCCCTGCTTGTGCTCTCTCCCTGACAAATAATTAAAGAAAATCTTAAATAAATAAATAAATGTATAAAGTCAGTTAACTTAAAAAGTATTTTTAAAAAGGAAAGAAAGAAATCAAAAGAAAGACTGAGGTCATGCCTGGTGTCCCAAAGGAAACAAAAACAGCATGTGGAGATGTAGAAGCCAGAAGCAAAGTGGGGAGCAGAGGAAAACTGGCCATCCAGAACGGCTGACTCCCCTTCCATCCCACGGAGCTGTCCCTTGAGGCCTGAGGTGTCCTTTCCTGCCCGGAGACTGTGATTAAACTTTTCTAAGTGCTCAAATTTCCCCAATGCGAAGTCTCTGGAAAGGGAGCTTGGGGGTCCCCTTTCCTTTCCTCTAAGAAGGCCTTGCCCCCCAACACACACTCCTGGGGGCTCTGCTTAAAGAGGAGGCTGGAGAGGCAGCAGGCAAAAGATCCTATAATGTCTGCTCTGGCACTAAGGAGCACGCTGGACTTAATTTACTTAACAAAGGAAGGCCACTCAAGGGATTTTTGTTGTTGTTGTTACCATAATAGAATTAAGTAAAACCAAAATTAATGAAAGCCTGTGAGCTGAGGTGACACGCAGATTTGGCTCCAATAATTTTTAAATTACCACCTCACAGGCCCTCAGGCCTCTCAAAGAAACCCACACAGCTTTCCAATTTTAAGGCACCTCTCCCTTGGATCCATCCTTTCATCTATAGATCCGGTTAGTCCTGGCGGGTGGGACGGGGTAGATGGATCAATATTTATGAGGAGACCCCTCCCCATCGTGCTCCCCAGAACCAACAATCCCCCCCCCCAGCAGCAACCAGAATCTGATGCTGTTCTGAGCCTCATAGAAATGCGAGCCTCTCTTTCCTCAGGGGCTCGGAATCAGGTGCATGGGAGGCCTTTCTTCATGCAAGGCTGAGATGTTAAAATTCTGTAATGCAGCCATTCCTGTTATGGAACTCAAAGGGGAGGGGCGGTCTCAAGCAGGAAGGACAAATGGCCCCAGCAGCCTGCCCTCCTAGCACTGTCGTATCTTCCACTGCCCTTCTGCTACTCCTCTTCCTCCACAGGCTTGCCCTGGAATCCTAAACTGAGACAGAGGCTCCCACCTCAACACCTGGCCTCTGACAAACCCAGTGTGTCCCTATCTAGGCTGGTCAGTTGCAGACAAATCCCTCAGTTCTGCAGAGATAAGGTTGGAGTTAGAAATCAAATGCAAACACATAGAAATGGAGGGATTGACAGCACAGGTGTCTTCAGCCAAAGCCCCAGAAATCTGTTTAGAGCTTATCGGCCACCCGCCTCCCAGTTCCTTTTCCTCGGTAAAACCTTATTTTGTGGGGGCGCCTGGGTGGCTCGGTTGGTTAAGCGACTGCCTTCAGTCAGGTCATGATCCTGGAGACCCGGGATCGAGCCCCACATCGGGCTGCCTGCTCGGTGGGAAGCCTGCTTCTCCCTCTCTCACTCCCCCTGCTTGTGTTCCCTCTCTGCCTGTGTTTCTCTCTGTCAAATAAATAAAATCTTTAAAAAACAAAAAAAAACAAAAAAAAACCCCTTATTTTGTGGGCGCCTGGGTAGCTCAGTGGGTTGGGTCTCTACCTTCGGCTCAGGTCATGGTCTCAGGGTCCAGGGATCGAGGCCCGCATCGGGCTCTCTGTTTGGTGTGGAGCCTGCTTCCTCCTCTCTCTCTGCCTACTTGTGATATCTCTCTCTGTCAAATAAATAAATAAAATCTTAAAAAAAAAACCCTTACTTTGCATGAAAGGTGAATGTTAGGCCAAGCACCTCAGACCATCATCCCCAAAGATTTTTAAGTTTGTGCAGCAGTAATTGCGTGGGGAGGAGAGGAAGCCCACAGAGAAAATATGTAGGACACAAACATATATATTTACACACACATATATGTTCATATATGAACATGTGAACATATATGTGTGTGATATATATGTGATATATATATATGATATATATGATCTCTAAGCAAATATATCAACAATTACTATAAATAAGCCATAATGCTTTGTGATCTTAATGCCATCAGTTGAACTGAGAAATATTTTTCATTCTGACAGTTAAGGGCCCCAGTTGACTCAATTGGTTTGACTCTTTCCCCTGTCCTGTGTGCCATCTAATTTGCCCTTGGATTGGCTGATGGATGGGCATCATCAAAGGTCCTTCCACAATTTTTTAGTTTTGAGATTTACTTCTACAGCAGAAGGCTTAATCTGTTGAGAAAGGGTTCATGTTTTGGCTTTTGAAACAGCCATACTCCTCTCCTCAAGAAGGAACTTCAAAGAATGCTCTTATTGGATCTGGACTTGAGCCGCTCCTGAACCGTTCGCTTCATCTGGCCCATCACTCTGCTTGCTGCCACCTACACAGACAGGACACATCCAGGAACTGAAATTTACAAGCCCCTTGCCCATCACCTGAAGTGTTAAGTCCTATCTTCTGGAAGCTGATGTCCGCTGATAATTGCAATAGTGAGATACAGACAAGAGGCAAACATGCTGTTGACCTACTGCAAAGAGCCAGTCCACAGCTCTGGGATAATAGAAGCCTGAAGAAAGTATTGACTGTAACCTGCCTACACCAAGGAAACCCAGCATATGGCCAAGACTCAAAAATGACCATGCAGAGCTAAGAGCTGGCATTATTTTTTTTATATGTAAAGAACCCATGATCATTGAGGAAGAGGGAAACCAAAGTAAGTCTTTCCAGTGTGTCTCCAGCACACTGACAAATGTGTCTCTGAAATCTCCCTTCAGCTCTTCCTGTGAATCAGGCAATGGCATAAGTGACCAGCAGGAAAAGCAACTAGCAAGATTTCTTTTGGAAGTTAAGTAAGGGAGTGTGGTTGTGTCTCTCTTACCTACTTAACTACATTAAAACTCTTTGAGCCTGCGCTTTCTCATTCATAAAATAGACATAGTGACAGTAGCTGTTGGTAATTTATTACTTTATTAATTTATTTATTTTAAAGATTTTATTTATTTATTTGAGAGACAAAAAGAGCATGAGCTGGATGTAGGGAGAGGCAGACTTCCCCCTGAGCAGGGAACCCAATGCGGGACTCAATCCCAAGACCCCAATGCAGGGCTTTATTCCAGGACCCCAGGATCACGACCTGAGGGGAAGGCAGACACTTAACCCACTGAACCACTCAGGCACCCTGGGAAATTCAAATGAGAAAATTAGTATGAATATTTATCATAGTTCCTTCCTATGAGAGTTTAATTAGTTGTTTTTGTTTAAGAGCTTCAGGGAACTCATGAATCCACAGCAGATTTTGGCCCCTAGTTCTAAGGCCAAAGAATAGGACTCTTTAGGTCTCTAGAATCTGAATATAAATTGATATCTTCTGCCATGAAACTCCAGTGCCCAGTCACAGGGGGACTGGATCATCACATCATATCTGAGGATGAATTAGAGTTCTTCAGAGAAGCAAAACCAATAGGTTATCTATATCTATCTATCTATCTATCTATCTATCTATCTATCTATCTATCATCTATCTATCTATCTATCTATCTATCTATCTATCTATCATCTATGGATTTAGATAGAAATTTAGTGTAAGGAATTGGCTCATGCAATTATGGAGGCTCCAAGTCCCAAAATCTATAGTGAGCAAGCTAGAGACCCAGGAGAGCTAATGATATAGTTCCAGTCTGAGTCCAAAGACCTAAAAAACCAAGAGAGTTGATGGTATGAGTCCCAGTCTGAATCACAACACCGTCAAGACCGAAGAAAAGTCGATGTTTCAGTTTTAGTCCAAAGACAGGAAAAGATGAATGTACCTAGCTCAACAGTCAGACCATGGAGGAGTTCCATCTTACTCAACTTTTTTGTTCTACTCAGGCTTTCAACTGATTGGGTGAGGTCTACCCACATGAGGGGGAGAAATCTGCTTTACTCAGTCTACCAGTTCAAACGTTGATCTCATCCAGAAATACCACCACAGATCAAAAACTCTCCACAGGTCAAATAATGTTTGACCAAATGTCTGGGCACTCTGCCACCCAGTCATACAATTAACCATCACAGGGGACATGTGCTAAATTCCCATGAACCAAAGTGTGGTCTTCAGACCAACAGCACTGCCACTCTCATGAAGTCTGTTAGAAATACTCAATGATCATGGATTGTTTACATACTCAGACCTGAGGCCTGAATGATAAGACATTGTTTCAGACCAATGACTTGATTTTCTTAAGCTGATGAATTTGACTCTACCATTTTTCCCCCTCACTGTACTCTTTCATGATGTGACTTTGTTGCTACTCATTTGTCTGGGGGATGTGCCTACTGCCATGAGGCCTTGCTGAACATCCCAGATGGTCCAACTTCCCATCAGACTCTAAGCTCTGCAGCCATCCTTGCTACCCTCCAGAAATCACCAGTCTCTACACAGGATTTCCATCCTTGCCATAGATGGTATTGGAGTCAGTGCTTGAGGAAGAAAGTGTTTGGTGTACAGCTGAGATGGATGGAAGAAGAGTCTAAGAAGATTCAGAGAAGACCCTCTAACCACAACTCAAGATAAATGTTCTCCCCCAATACACATGTACATGCATGTGCACGTGTATGTGCACACACAGTGTCACACACACTGGCTATCTGTCCTCTAAATAAAACTGTATGAGCTTATTATAATCCCAGCCCCCCCATGCATATGCAGGTATAATTTTATTAGCAGAGTTTATCCTGTCTCCTGCCTCTTTGGAGAAGAGACCAATTCAAGTGACCTAGTAATGCCTAGATATAGGAATACCCCTTCATTGGCCCATAAAAGAATCAAGAGTTGGCAAGACTGAGAATTTTTCAAGGACTTTATAACTATATCAAATATTGCTTTTATTTGTGGTAAGTTGCTTAGAAATTGCCCTGATATTTTTTTTGACCACTGGTGTATATAAATGTATGTAGATATTTACCTGTGTGTATTTCTTTAAGAATATTCATAATTTGAACTGTGAGTGTGTTTTTCCTATTATGTACTCACTCTTTAGGCCCTGGGAACTATGAAAATTGAATAACAATCTTAAAGCCATGGTTGGCCCATGGGGGACATTAAATATGTGGAAGGGGAAAATGAAGATAGTGGGGCTCCAAATTTATAACAGATGTACTAGTTTACTTTGGGGAGATCTCGGGGGCCCCAGGAAGCTGGCTAATACCTTTGCCAATAGGTTTTGATACCTACTAAAATTTAAATACTTCTGGGCTTTATTGTAGTTATCAATCACTCATATCTCAGAACGAATATATAAAATAATTATTCAACAAATATTTTTTCACCTTTCTGCCAGGCACAAGGTTAGAGGAGAAGTTATAAGTTTAAAATGGAGAAGAATTGGGGGGGCCTGGGTGGCTCTGTCTGTTAAGTGTCCGGCTCTTGATTTCAGCTCAGTTCATGATCTTAGGGTCTTGAGATCAAACCCTGGGTGGGATCTGAGCTCTGCACTGGGCATGGAGCCTACTTAAGATTCTTTATCTCTCCCTTTCCCTATACCCATCCCCCACTAGAGCTGTCTCTCTTTCTCTCAAAATAAAAAAAGATGGAGAAGGATTAAGAGAGAATCCCAGGGGCGCCTGAGTGGTTGAGTCGTTAAGTGTCTGCCTTCAGCTCAAGTCATGATCTCGGGGTTCTGGGATTGAGCCCTGTGTCCAGCTCCCTGCTCCATGGGAAGCCTGTTTCTCCCTCTCCCACTCCACTTGCTTGTGTTCCCTCTCTTGCTGTCTCTCTCTTTGTCAAATAAATAAATAAATAAAATCTTTAAAAAGAGAGAGAGAGAGAGAATCCCAACGAAGATCTGGATAAGATAAAAAGGAAGGCTGAGTGCTTGGGCTCCTTCTTGCTTGAAAATCCCATTTATTCATTCATTCAACAAATATTTTTTGAGTACCTACTATGTGTGAGACACTGGATCCTAGGAACTAGGGATAGAGTGATGAATATGAACAAAATGGACAAACCCCCCCCCTCATGTATCTTGCATGTTAATGGAGAGAGAGGCCATAAAGTAGTAAGGACAATATATAGCATATTAGATGGTTGTAAACACCATGGAAAAAAATAAACTAGGACATGGGGGAAACAGATGTCAGGAGTTGCAATTTTAAAGGGGGGAGAGGGGCAGAGGAGGCCTCACTAAGGATATGACCTCTGAGCTAAGAGTTGAAGACAGTAAGGGATTGAGCCATGTGAAGAACTTCAAAGGCAGAGGGAAACAGTGGTGGCAGCCAAGGTTCTGAGGTGGGGCTCTGGCTGGCAGGTACGTGAAATAGTCCGGAAGCCAGTGTGGCTGGAGGTTGGACAGGTAGAAGCGAAGCAAGAGGTCAGGTCATGAGGACCTTTCAGGTAATTGAAAGGACTTAGACTTTTACTCAGAGTGAGGTGGGAAGCTGTTGGAGCCTTGTGAACAGTAATAAGTCTGAGTTTATTGGATTTTTTAAAAAGCTGTATATGTACATGATGAAGAAAATAAATCAAAGAGCATACAAAAGTAATGAAAAGCAAAACTCTTCCTTCCATTTTTCCATCTATCTACTAGACTGTTTCTCCAAGGATAAACACTGTTTTCAGTATCTTGAATAACCTTGAGGCAGAAAGAGAGAGAGGTGTGTGTATAAAGAAGCATAGTTCCTTTTTTCATTTACACAGATGGAAAAATAATAAAATTATACAGTTATGGCCACATTGGTCCATATAGGTGTATCTCATCTCATTCTTCTCAATGGCTTCACAGCACTACACTGCATATCATAATTTATTAAACCAATCCCTAAACAGTTGATGGATATTTAGGTTGTTCCTGGGGTTAAGTTTTCTTTGATTTTCTTTGGGGGAGTGCTATTATAAAAATACTGTAATGAATATCATAATGCATGTATCTTTGAGCTCAATAATAATAGTAACAGCTAACATTTATTGAATGCTTACTATGCACTAGATACTGTGCTAAGCACTTTACATGCCTTAGGTCATTTTATCCATATTCCTGTATGGGGTAAATATTTGCTGTAGATTGAATATTTGTGTCTCCTCAAGTTCATATATCCCCAAAACCTAGTGCCCATAAGTCCTGATGCCCTAATGCCTAATGTGCTGGTATAAGGAGATGGGGCCTTTGGAAGGTGATTATGTCATTAGGGCAGAGCCTGCATAAATGGGATTAGTGCCCTTTTGTTTTATTTTTTTATGATTTTATTTATTTGAGAGAGAGAGAGCATGCACAAGTGGGAATAAGGGCAGAGGGACAAACAGACTCTCTACTGAATGTGGAGCCCTATGCAGGGCTCAATCCCTGGACCCTGAGATCATGACCTAAGCTGAAGTCAGACAGTTAACTTACTGAACTACCCAGGCACTCCCTAGTGCCCTTTAAAAAGAGGCCCAAGGGACCCCCTTACCCCTTCCACCATGTGAGGACATAGCAAGAAAGTGGCTGTTTGCAACATAGAAGAAGGCCCTCATCAGAACCCGACCATGCTGACACCTTGATCTTGGACTTTCCAGCCTCTAGAACTGTGAGAAATAAATTTCTGTTGTTTATAAATTACCCAGTCTGTGATGCTATGTTATAGCAGTCCAAGCACACTAAAACAATACTATTATTATCCCCACTTTGCAGATGAGGGAAACTCTAAAGAGGTTGAGGAACTTTCCCAAGGTCACAAGGCTAGGTCGTAGAGACAGAACTTGAATGCAGGTAGTCTGACTCCAGAGCCATTTAATTACTGTGCTATACAAATAGAATTGCTAGGTTGGAGGGTATGTACATTAAAAATGACAATCGTTACATCACTTGCTCCCCTATACCCTCATCAACACTGGATATTATCAATCTTTTTTGAAGATTTGCCAGCACAATAGGTGAATAAAGGGCATCTTGCTGTTTTGATTTACATGCCTTGAGGAGCAAGGTTGAACGTCTTTTTATATGTGTAGTTTACCATTTGTGTGTGTGTGTGTGTGTGTGTGTGTGTGCACTGCCTATTTATATCATATGTTTGTTTGTCTTTGGATTATTGCTGTTTTTCTTGATGATTTGTTTACGGTTGTTGGAAATTAAGGAAATTAGTCCTTTGCAGAAGTGTAGCAAATATCTTATGGCAATTTGTCATTTCCCTTTTGACTCTTTGTTTTCTATGTTTTTTTTTCTTTTTGTTGTGCAGAAGTTTTAAATTTTTATTTAGTCACATTTATCAAAATTTTAAATGACTTCTGGATTTGTGACCTGCTTAGGAAGTCTTCCCCTTGGACGCCTGGGTGGCTCAGCCATTAAGCGTCTGCCTTCCGCTCAGGTCGTGATCCCAGAGTCCCCGGAATGAGCCCCACATCGGGCTCCCTGCTCAGCGAAACACCTGCTTCTCCCTCTCTCACTCCCCCTGCTTGTGTTCCCTCTCTAGCTGTGTTTCTCTCTTTTCAAATAAATACATAAAATCTTCAAAAAAGAAAGAAAGAAAGAAAGAAAGTCTTCCCCTTTCCAGGATTATATGTATTTAAATTCTTCCATATTTTCTTTCAGTGCTTTTAAATTTTCATTTTTTACATTAAATTCTTTGATTCATCTATAATTTATTTTGAGGTAAAGAGTAACTTAGAGAAATCATCTTGCCCATTATGCAGATACAATTTTTGAGTAACCCATCTTTTCTCCATTGACTTGAGGTGCCATCTTTAAAATATATTTATTTCCCACATGTATTGAGGATTGTAAATAGGTGTTGATTTTTTTCCCCAAGAACTCAGCTATCTTCAGGTAACATCATAGCACATTTTAATATCTGATAAGCCTTGTTCCTCCTGAAATACTCTCAGGGGATACCTGGGTGGCCCAGTAGGTTAAGCATCTGCCTTCAGCTCAGGTCATGATCCCAGGGTCCTGGGATTGCGTCCCATATCAGGCTCCTTGCTCAGTGGGGAGCCTGCCTGCTTCTCCCTCTACCTGCTGTTTCCCCTACTTGTGTGATATCTCTCTCTCTCTCTCTCTCTCTCTCTCTCTCTCTCTCTCTGATACAAATAAATAAAATTTTAAAATCTTCTAAAAAATGCTCTTCTTTCAGAATTTTCCTGACTTTTATTTACCCATTTCCTCTTGAGTTTCAGTTTCCTCTTTTTCCATCCCTCCCTCACCAAAAATGGCAACCATTCCCCAGCTTCTCCATACCATCTGGATGTTGTACAATCATTAATAACTATTTACTGAGCATTGGTTATTGACAGATACTGTGTAAGGGACTAGATGTATAGTGATGAATAATGACACAACTTTTGCCCTCATGAAACTCATAGTCTACCTAAGATATAGATAAGTTGATAAGCAATTATAAGACAACATGGTTGGTGCATTTCCTGAGAGATACATAAGTGTTTTGGGTCCCTGGCAAAACTAACCTAATCTGGGGGGAGGGAAGGGTCCAAGAAAGATCTGGAGTAGACTGATAGGACCCTTGAAAGACTAAAGGGAGTAGACTAGATGAAGGGGAAAGAAAGAGGAGGAGGTTCCAGGGAAGGAAGCTTCTTGTGCAAAGGATCAGAAATATGATGAGCCCAACAAACCACAAGGAGCAGTTAGTTATGACTAGAGCATAGGATGTGGGGGAAATGTTGGGCAAAGGTGAAAGATGTGACACATAGCTGGAGATGTGTGAGATGTGTCCTGCATGAAGGGTCTTGAAAGCTGTACTAAGTAGGTTAGACTTGACCCAGTGAGCAACAGGACACCATCAAAATGTTTTAATCAGAGTTATCTGATTACATTCTCATTTCAGAGTGATTGCTCTGGCTACAGGGTGGAAAAAGAGCAACAGTGGGCATGGGGAGATGAGTTAGGGGGGTGATGCTCAGAATGATCCAGAGGAGAAATGTTGGGCATCTGAACGAGGGTAGTAATTGTGGAGGTGGATAAAAGTGGATGGATTTGAAAAATGGTAAAGGTAAAAATTGACAAGAATTACTGATCAGTCGGACTCAAGTGGTTAGAGGAAGATATCAAGATGCCTCCCAAGTTTACTGAGCTAAGACAATAGGGGAACAGGCTCCAGAGGAATGTGGAATGGCACTGGGTTCTGAGGAGTGTCTTGTGTGATGAACCTCTTCCCTCCCATTCCTGCATCAGAATTGATCTATCCTATAGCCCATTCCCACAAGAGCTCCGTTCTCCCTTTCTAATTTCCACTAGGGTAGTTATTCTTACTATGCACAGGGAGCATTTTCATTTGGCAGCCACTCTTAAGGCTTTCATCTACAAAAATGATTTTGATAATGGTACTTTCAGTCAGGCCAACAGGGAAAGAGATTTTTGGCAGGAGCACTTCAAATTACAGTTGACCCTCAAAGCACCCAGGTGTGAACTGCGTGGGCCCACTTATATGCAGATTGTTCTCAATAAATAGACTACAGTACTATAAATGTATTTTTATCTTCCCTGTGATTTTCTTTTTTTTAATGTTTTATTTATTTACTTGAAAGAGAGAGCATGAGAGCAGAGAGGGTCAGAGGGAGAAGCAGACTCCCTGCTAGCAGGGACCCCCATGAGGGACTCCATCCTGGGACTCCAGGATCGTGACCTACCCAAAGGCAGTTGCTTAACCAACTGAGCCACCCAGGCGCCCCCTTTTGATTTTGTTAATATTTCTTTTGTCCTAGCTTCATTGCAAGAATACAGTGTATAGTACATAAACATACCAAATATGTGCTCATAGACTGTTTGACTGGTGAGGATTCCAGCCAGCAGTAGGCGATTAGTAGTTAAGGTCGGGGGAGTCAGAAGTTAGATGCAGATTTTCAGTGGCGCAAGGGGTGGGCACCTCTATCCCCCATGTAGTTCGAGAGTCAACTCTATGCTATAGTCCACAGCCTGCTCCCTAAAACAAGACCTGGTCCCATGTTACCCTAAAGGCAGGTATGTCTTGGTTCCACAACCTGGGCCAGCGTAAGGTGGAGAGAGGAGTGGTGCAGAACTTCAGCTGGTCAGACTGGCCCAGACATCAACAGAAACAGGCCACATGCCCAACTGGAAAAAAATCTGTCTGCCCTGGTCTTGTCTCTCGCATGTCAGGCACCCTCTTCCCCAAAAGGAATGTGGCCTTAGGGGTCTGGAACAAACAATCCTGAGAGACAGGCAGTTATTATATGAGCCCATTATTGAGCCCTTGAAACCAAGCACAGCATTTATTGCAGAAAGAAAACTGGCATTCTAGATTCCAAAGGAGGGGGGAGGGCAGTCTGACATCAGAGGAGAGGGATTCGCATTGCCATGACAACCATAAGAGTTATACGGTATTGTTTGTACCCAGAATTTGAGATATTATCCTTGGGCTAAAAAAAAGAAAGTATCACCCCTTCCACTTCAACATCATCATCTCAGGACACCCACCACCTTCCTTTGAGGAATTTTATTTGTTCATTCGTTATATGTCACTTGGGTGTTTATTGATTTACTATTCTGCTTTCTTCCATTTTTTCCTCCTTCTTTTCTTTCTTCCCTGCATCTGACCAGCACAGCCAGAATGGGCCATTTGTCTTCCCACAGATGGTGCCAGTAAATCAAACTTCTGGCTGGTGGAAAAGTGGGGCCCTGGAAAACCTCCCAAGTTGGGAGGCGTCCTTCCCATGCTTAAAAGACTGTTTATGGTCTGCCCTGGGAGATAGCTGGCAGGGGGAGTAAGGGTATCTGGGAAAGGGCTTTCTGTCTAAACAGGTGACAGAAAATCAGGCAGTTAGGGCACCCTCAGAGGTTGCTTTCCCAGCCCAGGCCTGCTGTCACCTTTAAGGTCTGCCACTAGGCAGGAAGCTCACTCAAGTGATAATCTTAAAGGCTGATGTCAGAGCCGGATTAGGGGACTTGGTAACTGGGGAATGATGAAGTAGGCATTTCCACATCACCATGTGTTTCTTCCCATGTCACAGAAGAGTAAAGTGAGACAGGAAAGGCACACCCAGCCAGAATTTTGAAGAAAAAAAAAGTGAATCAGAGAAGGATCTGGAAACAGCACAGTGCTTATTAATTCCCTGGCTCCAGTTAACCCCTCCTCCCATCGATAACACTGACATCACCTAGCTCTTTAATCCCAGGGCCTAATTGGCATCCTGTTTATGAAGCTTTAAAAACCTTTTTCTTTCTTTCCCCTTCCTGGCTCAGTAACTCTCACTTTGGAAATCTCTGGAGATTTTAATTTCCCAAAGAGCCTCCTGTCATTTCTTACAGTAAGTCTTTTCATTTCACCTCGTTTAAGTATATTGCCTGTTTAAAGGCTTAATTGCGATGAAGAACATTAAGACCAAATTTAATAAGCATTAAGAGTAGAACAACGTCCTTTATTTCCTCTGGCTTCAATAATCATTGCGTTTGGTTTTTTTATTTGTAGTGGAAAAGTTCAGATGACCCAAACTGGGGGAAGGAGGTGGGCTAGAGAGAAGAGCAAGAAGATGTCTGGCTGGCTTTTTCTAAAATCTGTGGTTGCTGCTGCCACAGAGGCTGCAGACACATGGTTGGAAGAGGGTGATGGGTCTGGAAATGATCCAGCAAGAATACAGGACAAAGCCGGCATGGAGGAAGAAAGGCGTGCCTCCAAGCTCTTCTCTAGTTTGCAAATGGGCTTTTTATTTTACCAGCAAGAGTGGCTTCCAGAACACTCTAGGTTCTCCAAGTCTCTTGGGTTGGGTGTAGCCAAATCTCTTTCCCTGTTAGTACAGCTAAGACCAGATTAGCATTTTTCAAAAAGAACTTGACTAGGAAATGAAGGGAAACACAAAACTAAAAAAAGAAAATGTAAATGCATAGAAATGAGCACAGAGTCTAAGATAAAGTCTAGCCCCAGATTGGCTTAACTGGCAGAGACTACCACACACCTATATGTGTGTGCGCGCGCATGTGTGTGCCTGTGTGCATGCTCGCGCGTGCGCATACACACACACACACACACACACACACACACACACACACACACACACACATCCCTGGTCCTTTCTCCTCCTCAATGTTATTTGTGGAACCCTGCCTCAAAAGGCCCCCGAGTGTTTCTCCTATGTATTGCAGTCTTGGCTCACTCCTCTATTATATCCTTTATCCCTCTGCTGTCTGATGATCTCAATACATATTTGTGTCTTCCTAGTGGACTGTTAAGCTCTGCAAATACAGGGACTAATCATAATCATCTTTGTACCCACAATATCTGGCTTGTGAAACCATCCATAAATGACTAGAACTGAAGTACACCAGATCAGATCCTGGCAACCCAGAATCATGTCTATCCTTGGAAAGTAGTTGCCCTAAAAGCAAGCTGCTGACAGTGGACAAGGCTTTCCACTCTCAGTTTAGGTCTGTTTGATCCCGTGTAAACATGCTTTTGACAATTTACAAAACCAAGCCTTACAACTATATAGGACTCTGTGCTTCCCAAACTCTGTTTAACACAATATGTCATTTGATTCTAACAATCTCCTAAGGAAATGAGACTGAGAAAGGTTAAATAGCTAGTCCTAAGTCACAGAGCTCTATAATAATAGCAGAGTTGGATAGCAAGATCCAGATCTTTTTGGAACTTAATCCAGTGGTCCTCCTGATTTTATATACTATATCCCAAAAGAGATCTTTTTGGGTCAGGACATCAGTAAACTCAGAGAATCATTGTAAGGCTTGCCTCTCACCATCCTTTCGGTCTACCACCCACCCCATATGGCACTAGCCCTGGGAGAGAGTCCAATGATCATCTGGGGACAAGCAAATAGCAGAACCTTGTTAAATCAGAACTGAAGGCTTGTTAAATCAGAACTGAAGCCCAGCAATCCTATTTCTAGGAATGTATCCTAACAGATTATCCAAATTCAACAGAACTTTTTTTTTACTTAAAAAGATGTGCTGTCCAAACAAACCACAACTGTGAGGAGAAATCATCAGCGGGTTGGCAGTTTGTTCATGACAACTGTGTTACATTGGGGAAACAATGGAAACTACCTAATGTCTAACAACAGGAGAAACGGTTAAAAACATTAAGGCACATCCATATTATGGACTGTCATGAAGTCAATAACACCAATGATGTGGTATAGATCTCTATTTGCTGACATGGAAATATATCAATGGCACTGTGAAGCTTTTTTAAAAGCAAGATACAAATCAGCATTATAAGTATAATACCATTTTTGTAAAACACTGCACTTCGGAAAACAGTCTGGAAGGATATTTTTAAAATGTTAACAGTAGTGGATTTAGTGACACTGAGATTGGAAGGTGGAATAATATGTGATCTTCGTTTTACTCACATATATCTTTTTGCAATGAACATACATTATTTTTTTTAGTAACCATGCCCGATGTGGGGCCTGAACTCATGACCCTGAGATCAAGAGTTGCATGCTCCAACAAGAGAGCCAGCCAAGTGCCTTGAACATATATTACTTCTGTCTTAGAGAACATAACAAACGGTTTTCAAAGAAAGAACTAAATGCCAGACCTACCATTTGTGGTCAATAGATTTTTTTTTGACAAGGGTGCCGGTACATTTCAATGGCTCAAGAACAGTTTTTTTTTTTTTTCAACAAATGGTGCTGGAACAAGTGGGTATCTCTATGCAGAAGAATGAATTTGAACCCATAACTCACACCATATGCAAAAATTACCTCAATGAATCTGACAAATATAAGAGCTAAAACTATAAAACTGTTAGAAAACTAGTGTCAACCCTTTATTCTTGAGCTGGAGTATTGTTTTCCCCTTTGGTGATTTTTTTCAAAAGTATAAATATCCTCAGAGCACCTGTGTGGCTCAGCTGGTTAAGTATTCGACTCTTGGTCTGGGCTCAGGTCATGATTTCATGCGTCTTGGAATCAAGCCCAGCATCAGACACTGCACTCTTCAGTGGGCGTGGGTGGCCGGCTTGATGGTTCTTTCTCTCTGCACCTCCCCCCACTCACTCTCTCTCTTTCTCTCTCTCTGTCTCTCTTAAATAAATAAATCTTTAAAAATATATATAAATATAGGGGTGCCTGGGTGGCTCAGTTGGTTAAGCAACTGCCTTCGGCTTAGGTCATGATCCCGGAGACCTGGGATGGAGCCCCACATCAGGCTCCCTGCTCGGCGGGAAGCCTGCTTCTCCCTCTCTCACTCCCCCTACTTGTGTTCCCTCTCTAGCTGTATTTCTCTCTGTCAAATAAATAAATAAAATCTTTAAAAATATATATATATATATATATATATAAATCAGGTAGGTGTATAGTTTATTTTAGACCCTGGTCTAAATACTCTCTGTGTGTATGTGTGTCCATGTGTGTTTATCTGTGTGTCTATGTGTGTATTGGGGGTAGATGTGCACAGAGGAGGAAGGAACCTGCACCATCAACCCTTTTGTATTATGGCTGTGAGCAAAATGCCATTTTGGGGGCTTCATGGGCCAGGAGGGATTTTTTTTATGATTTTATTTATTTTATTATTTAAGAGGGGGTATGGAGGAACAGAGGAAGAGAATCTCAAGCAGACTCCATGCTGAGCATGGACCCCCCCAACACAGAGCTCCATCTCATGACCCCAAGATCATGACCTGAGCCAGAACCAAGAGTTGGATGCTAACCAACTGAGCCACCCAAGCACCCCGCCAGGAGTTTATTTTTATAAGGAAATAGAAGGGAGTGGTAGCCTAGACTAGATGCATAAGAAGGGATCCAGCTAAAATCTGCTGCTGAGCAGAGGTGAAATCTTTATTTGCTGTGCCTTTAAAAATACAGACTTTCCAATTTATTCCCTGTACTGTAGCCATCTTGTCTTCCTTGTAGGTAGAGTTTCTTCACCCTCCTTAACCCCACACTAATATTAACACTTGTCTCTTTGTATAAAATTGGAATGTTGCTTCTTCCTCTTTCATTCTTCTAGGTAGGTACATTTTTAGTTTGTTATCTTATGTCAGGTTTCCTGGAAATAGCCTCAGATGCAGAGATTTGCATACCAGGATGGCTATGAGGGAGTATACTTGGGACCAATGCCTGTGAGGGAGTGAAGAAAACAAGATTTGGGGGGAGGAGAAGTTGAACTGGAAAGCCACAGCTACTCCCACAGGGAGCTCCAGGGTCATGATGATCTTTTATCATTGTCAAAAATTGAAGCAAAGGTTGTGAGCCTCTATATTCTTGTTGGATATGTGCTGCTTCCCACCCCATAACCTGCCTGAAAGGGCACAACCTTGGGAAAGGCCACCTTTGGCTAAGAGCGATGTCAAGAGAGGGCCATAACTGTAAGTCATCAGTAACGGACACTTCCAGCAGCTGGAGGACCAAGGGGGGACGGGGAGCCGATCTGGATGGTGCCTCACATCTACTACAATTATTTACCTGGCCAGACCTCAGAGAAAGCTCCAGAAAAGATTGCTGTGAATCCTTTCACCTTCACCCACTTTCCCCCCCATTTTTTCATGGCTAGAGTTGATAGTTAAGAAGAGAGGTGTAGGACTCCTAGATTTGGGGCATGAGCAAGTGGGTGACTGTTAATGCAGTTCACTGCGATGGGTAAGGAAAAGGCTTGGGGCAGGGAGAAATCAAGGTTTTGGTCTTCTAGAAGCTAAGTTTGAGATGTTTGTGAAACATTCAAATGCAGATGTGAATTAGGTAAATGAATATATGAGTATGAGCCTAGAGAAGTCTGGGATATTGTTATAACTCAGGACTTAGGGTATAAATTGGGTTGAAAGTCATGGGAATGAATGAGGTCACTTAAGGAGACAAGTGTAAAAATAGAAGAGAAAACCTAGAGCTGACCCTTCAGAAACCTTCAACATTTTAACGCCTGCATAGAGGAGGATGAGAAGACAGCTGGAGTAGTCAAAGAAGTAGAAAGAATATAGTGAGAAGGCTGTGTCACAAAACCCGCAGGATGAGACTGTTTCAGAAAATGAGAAAATGGTCGGCAGCATTAAATATTGTTGAGATGTGACGCAAGTTGAGGATAAAAAAAAATTGGATTTAACAACATGGGAGGCCATTGGTGATCTTTGTGAGAGCTATTTTAGGAGAGTTATGGGGACAGAAGGCCAGATTGGAGTGGGTTGAGGAATGAGAGGAAAGTAAGGAAATAGAGGCAGTGTGTATAGAAAACTCAAGAAGTTGGCTGTGATAAATAAGAGGGAAGAGATATAGGGCAGTTAGGGGAAAGTGTTTGTGAGCTTGAGGGATTGCGGTGCTGTCTGCTCATTTGTTCACTTTTGGATATTTTGTTTTTTAATTTTAAATAAGATTTTATTTATTTGTTTGTTTGTTTATCAGAATGAGAGAGAGACAGAGAGGGTACAAGCAGGGACAGTGGCAGAGAGAGAAGCAGACTCCCCACTGAACAGGGAGCCCAACATGGGGCTAGATCCCAGTACCCCAGAATCATGACCCAAGCCAAAGGCAGATGCTTAACCAAATGAGCCACCCAGACGTCCCACTTTTGGATATTTTAATGGAAGCATCACGTACATACAGAAAAGCACAAGTCAGGTGTAGAGTTTGATGAATTTCCATAGTCTGAACACATCCACATAACCAGCATCCAGATCAAAGAAGAGAACAACTAAAGGTTACATTCTGTATGATTCCAACTTATGACATTTTGGAAAAGGCAAAGCAATGAAGACAGCAAAATGATCAGTGGCTGCCAGGGGTTAGTGGGGAGGGAGAGATGAATAGGTGAAGAAGCACAGAGGATTCTTAGGGCCATGAAACTACTCTGTAGGATACTACCATGATGGATACATGTTTTCACACATTTTTCCAAATCATAGAATGTACACTAAGAGCGAATTCTAATGTAAACTATAGACGCTAGATGATTATGCTATATCAATGTAGGTTCACTGATTGGAATAAACGTTTACCAGTATGGTGAGGAATAGTGGATAGTGGGAGAGGCTATGCATGTGTAGGAGCAGAGGTTATATAGGACATCTCTATACTTCCTGCTCAATATCACCATGAACCTAAACTGCTCTAAAAAATAAAGTATATTTTTTTAAAATAGAGAGAACACCCCAGAAGTCTCCTCGTGACCTATTTCAGTAACTAACCCCTGCAAAGGTAACCATTACCCTAAGATCTAACACCATGGAGTAATTGCCCTTATTTTTGAACTATAATGGAATCCTCCAGTATGTACTCTTTCGTGTCTGGCTTTTATTACTTTGCATTACTTGTGAGATACATCCGTATTATTGTGTGTTGTAGCAGTGCATTCAGTCCCTTGCAGTGAAGGGAATTGGGGGAATTTCCAGTTTGGGTCTATTACAAATAGTACTTTCTTGCTTGTGTTATCTATTTTTAGTACTTAAACAATCATTCTGTGCTCCATTAAATCACTTTTCAAAAACCACTCAAACATTTTAAAGCATAACTTTGTGAAAAGAACACACAAATCCTTAAAAAAAAGGCTTATGAAAAGACCATCCTGGGGTGCCTGGGTGGTTCCATTGGTTAAGTGTCTGCCTTTGACTCAGGTCATGATCCCAGGGTCCTGGGATCCAGCCCTGTATTAGGCTCCCTGCTCAGTTGGGAGTCGCTTCTCCTTCTCCTTCTGTCTGCCAGTGGCTCCCCCTGTTTGTGCTTCCACTCTGCCAAATAAATAAATAAAATCTTTTTAAAAAAAGACTATCTTATGGTCCAATCCAACAAAGTTAACTTCATGAATTTCAGAGTAATTTGTTAAGATTCTAAAGATTCATAAAATATTTCTTGTTGCAAGCCCATAGATTGAAAGGTATAATGAGAAACTTGCTCTACAACTAATCCCCCTCTGTCGGTCTCCAAATAACTTTCCTACCCCACGTAATCCCTGAGCCCATTTAGGTCCACATTCCTTAAATGTTTGCTTTAAAATAAGCCAGCAGTTCAGTACTAGACAGAAACTTTTTTTTTTCCAGGACATATGTGGATAGGCAACAAGTCAAATTCAAGCTTTCTATTTTTAAAACTTTTTTCTTATTGAGGTAAAATTCACATCCCATAAAATTAACCATTTTAAAGTGAACAATTCAGCAGCATTTGGTATGATCACAATGTTGTGCAACAACCACCTCTATTTTGTTCCAAACCATTTTTATCACCCCAAAAGGAAACCCAATGCATGTTAAGCAGATGCTCTCCATTCTTCCTTCCTCCTCCATTTGCCCCTGACAACCACCAACCTGATTTCACCCTCTACAGATTTATTCTGGATGTTTCATGTATATTCTGGACATTTATAATACCTGGAATCATGCAATATGTGACCTTTCGTGTCTGGGTTCTTTTCACTGAGCATAGCGTTTCTGAAGGTCATTTGCATGTATGACAACTGCATTCTTTTTTATGGCTTGAATAACATTCTGTTGTATTATATATCCCAATTTGTCTATTCATCCACTGATGGACATTTGGCTTCTTTCCACCTTTTGACCATTATAAACAGTCCTCCCATACACATGAGAGGGTTCGTGTATTTGTTTGTTACCTGTTTTCAATTATTTTGTACAAACCTAGGAGTGAAATTGCTGGGTCATATGGTACGCCTATGTTTACTTTGATGAGAAACCACCAACATTTTCTTGCACAGTGGCTGAGCCATTTTCCATTCCCACTAGCAATGTATGAGACTTCCAATTTCTCCACTTCCTCACCAATGTTCACTACTTTTTTTGTAATAGCCATTCCAGTGTAAAGTGATACTTCATTACCTCATTGTGATTTTGATTTGCATTTCCATGATGACTAAAGATGAGCATCTTTCCGCGTGCTTGCTGACTATTTGTATACCTTCTTTAGTTAAACTTCTAGTCTAATCCCTTGTCCACTTTTTTTATTTGGCTTGTTTGTTGTTTTGTGTTTAGTTGTAAGAATTCTTTACATGTTCTAGATACCAGACCCTTATTAGATATATGATCAGCAAATACTTTCACCCATTCTGTAGGTTGTCTTTTCACTTTCTTGGCCATGTCCTTTGACGCAATTGAGGTGATTATGGGTTTATTTTTCTTCCTTCTATTAATGTAGTGTTTTATATCGATCAATTTTCTGATGTTGAACCACCCTTTCATTTGTAGGGTAAATCCCACTTGGTCGTGGTGTTTTATCTTTTTAATATGCTGTTGGATTCTGCTTGCTTGTATTTTGTTGAGGATTTTTTTTAACTAAAATGTGTCTATTGGGATAGTTCCCCCACTCACGTTGATTCAGGCTCCTTTTAGTGTTACTTCTGGCTGAAGGAGTATCCTTCTTTAAGCCTTGCTTTTCCTCCTGCAGGCTAACAAAGGACAGTGAGGCAGCCAACACACAAAACTACTATTTGTGCATGGCTGAAGATGATGGTGATTTGTAACATCCTGGACACTTCACACCCATGAAGTAGGAGTTGGGGCTCTGCACCAGGTGTTTTGTCTTGTACTTCTTCTTCCCCTCTTCCTGGGGCTGATGGAGGAGGTCCTTCAGGAGGGGCATGTTCTCATGAGGAGGTCATCACCCCCCGGAAAGCTTGCAGAGGATTTCTGTGTCTATATCCAAGAGGGATACTAGTCTATAACAAACATTCTTTTGTAAAGAGAAAAAGAGAAAAAGAAAAGAAAAAAATGTTCCAGTGCACTTTACTCAAACAAAATAAAGAAAAGGCAAATATCATTCTGTAGCAGTCATAACCTTGAACAGTATTTTGTTACATTGAAAACTCTCATTGACCATACATCCCACAGGGAAATGTCCCTCAGCGAGGATCCTGCTTAATCTAGCCAATATAGTTGAGAACAAAGAAATCTGAAGCTCATCAAGTCACCTGAGAGATGAGGAAACAGTTCCACAGAGGTTAAATGATTTATGTGTGGTTACATTTACAGTAAGCAGGAACTGGCACTTTTATTTTGTCACTGTTCACCTGAAGCACTTTTCACTTGACCACTCTCTCCTTTCCTACCAATCTCCGAGACTCCCTTCTTGCCAAAAACCCACACTACAAAATTTTCCCTCACTTCCATCGAAAATGATGTTTTGCAATTTAAGCCAATTGCTCCACACTTTCTTCTTTGATGAGACTAGAAAACAGCCAGTCAGTATTTTATCACACACACAAAAAACCCATTCACATACTTGAAGTACAACAAACTGTGTGACCAAGTTTTTTGACATTTTTTGTTTGTCTTCTTTCCCAAACCTTTCAGGCTACTCTGTCCTGGACTGGTACATGTTCTGTCCATCTCTCCAGGCTCTGAAAGCCAAAATATGGCCTACTGTCCTAATAGAGGAGAATTCGCAAGATAAAACAACTATTGACTGTGAAGGTGGAGGTCATATTTTTAAGTTTGGAAAGTGACGTAGAAATATGAAACCTATTTGAAATATTCAGGCTGAAATGTTCAAGTTGAAAGTAATGTTGAGAGACAGGAGAATAAAAATGTGAACAATAATAATCCACATGCATGAGTCAATCGTATTTAGTAAGTGGGAGCTAGAGGTGGTTGGAGATAGGATGGTGAAAACTAGAGAGAAAAACCAGCACTAAAAAATCAGGGTCAATTCAAAGGTCAAAGGAACCATAGTGAATCAATTTGGATTTATGCAAAGTAATTTACACAATGATCTACCATCTATCAGGCTTAATGTGACATGCTGCTTCTGGTATCTTTATAAAGAGGCACCGAAAGGCCCAATATTTTAGTTTTTTTCGGTGGTGATTTCAAGCTCCATAGCTCCAGCTTTTTGACAGTAGCATTTGGTTTCTATTGTTTTTTGTCCTTCTGAACTTTTCCCACTTCTTTCTGCTTTCGGTGGGGTTCTTTCTCTTGTTATTTTGATTCCCTGTAGCTGGTACAGGCCACTGCCTCCTCCTGCCCAACTCCCTTCACGAGCACAGCACCCCCTACTCTGCCACTGTGCCTCCCCAATGGCAGTCACCCTCACTATCTGAAGACACTTGATAGGTCCCTCTCACTTCCCCTTTCAAGACTGTGGGGCAGTGGCAGCCCTGTACACATCTTTTGGTAAATATATTTCCACTTCTGTTGGGTATATGCTTAGAGATGAAATTGCTGGGTCACAGAGGATGAAGCTTTAGAAGATACTGCCAAAGAGATTGCCAAATGTCTGTACCAGTTTATAGACTCCCACCAGTGATGAATGACAACTCGAGTTTCTCTTTATCCTCACCAATAGTTGGTATTGTCTTTTTTTTCCCTTTATTTTTGCCATTTTGGTAGAATTGTAGTGGTATTTTATTATGAGCTGTTGTTGTTGCCTCTTTCTCTTAACTATTTTGAAAGAACTTTAAACTTTTGAAAAATGTATCAAAAATAGTACAGAGAAATTGGTATGCCCCTCACCTCGCTTCCCTAATGTTAACATATTATGTACCCATAGTGCAACTATAGAAACCGGGAAGTGAACATTGATACATTATTATTAATTTATTTATAGACCTTATTTGAATTTTGTCAGTTGACCTACTTCTGACCTTTTTCTGGTCCTGAATCCAATTGTATTTACGTACCATGTGTCCTCACTCTCCTCCAATCTATGGCAGTTCCTCAGTCTTTGTCTTTCATCTATCTGGTAGGTTGAATAATGGCCCCCAAAGATGTCCCTGCTCTAATCTCTGGAATTTGTGAATGTCATAATGTATGTCAAAAGGGATTTTGCAGGTGTGATTAAGTTAAGGGTCTTGAGATAGGTTGATCACTCTGCATTAACCAAGAGGGCCCAATTAATCAGTCATAAGGGTCCTCATTAGGGGGAGGCAAGCAAGAGATCAGAATCAGAGTAGGAGATATGACAACAGAATAAAAATGATGGAGCAATGCACGGAAGCCGTCTAACCAAGCAATGCTGGCAGCCCCTAGAAGCTGAAAAGGCAAGGAAACAGATTTTGCCCTTAGAGCCCCAGAAGGACACCTTGATGTTGGACTTCTGACCTCCAGAAATCTAAGAAAATAGATGTGTTTTGTTTTAAAGCCCCTAAGTCTGTGGTAATTTGTTACAGCAGAAATAAGAAACTAATACAATAAAAACACTTCTGAAGAGTACTAGTTTGTAGGATGTTCCTAATTTGGGTTTGTCTGATGTTTTCTCATGATAATATTGAGGTTATGCTTTTTTTTTTTTAAATATAAGTATACCAAGTGCTGTTGTATCTTTCTCTGAACATCATGTTAGGAAGTACATGATGTCAGCGTGCCTTATTACTAGTGATAGTCATGTTGATCGCTTGGATGAGGTGGTGTCTAGGTTTCTGCTGCAAAGTTTTTCTTTTGCCCTTGATAAACCTTTGAAGGGAGATACCTTGAGACTATGCTAATATCCCCTTTCTCCTTAAACAATTGCCCGCTAATTTCAGCATCCACTAATGTTTCTTGCATGCAACAAATATTACTGTGATGTTTGCCTAATAATGGTTATCAATTTCCCTTGTTCCTTCTACATTTATTAATTGGGATTCTTCTGTAAGAAAGGGCTATCCCCACCCCTGCCACTTTGTTTATTCCCCTATTTAATTACATCAGTATGGACCCATATATATTTATTTTATTCTATGGGTTATAATCCATAGCGATCATTATTTACTTTGTTGTTCAAATTGCCCCAGAATGGCCACTGAGAGCTCCTTCAAGTTGGTCACTCTATAAAGATATTTTCCAAATTTTCTTCTGAAAGCTTTATTGTATTACCTTTCACATTTCTATATGCAATCCATATAGAACTCATTTTTGTGTATGGCATGAAGCAGGGGTCCATATACATTCTCGCTTGAATGGATAACCAAGTGATTTAGCATCATCTTTTGAAAAAACTATCCTTTCCCTCACTGAACTGTAATGCCATCATTGACCTAAATCTGGTAACTATGGGTATGAAGTTGTTTTTAGGTTCTCTATACAGTTCCACTGGTCTATTTCTCTATCCTTGTGTCATCACTACCTTATTTTAATAATTGTAGCTGGATATAGTTAAATTTCTGGTATTATGTTTTGTTTTTTTCTTCTTCTTTATGATTGCCTTGCCTACTCTTGACCCTTTTTATTTCCATATAAGTTTTATGATTGTCTTGTCAATCTCCACAAATGAAAATAACCTGTTGGGATTTGCTTGGGATTAACTTGAATCTGTAGACCAAATTAACAAGAACTGACATCTTTATAATATGGAGACTTACAGTCCATTTACAATCTAGGTCTTATTTCATTTTAGGTCTTATTTTATTTAGGTCTTATTTAGGCCTTATTTATTTAGGTCTTATT
Source organism: Spilogale gracilis (assembly GCA_004023965.1). Lineage (NCBI taxonomy): Eukaryota > Metazoa > Chordata > Mammalia > Carnivora > Mephitidae > Spilogale > Spilogale gracilis. Next base: position 18,383 of record PITA01009545.1, on the reverse strand, counting down.
TCAAACATGTTTTAGAACTTTCTCCTTCGATGTTTCAAACAATTTTCTAATTTTACTCTTAGAGTAAATTTAGAGTAACATTCCATAGAATGTTTTCCAATGCTATTGTAAACGGTTTTGTTTTTGTTTTTGTTTTTGTTTCGTAGGCTGCTTTTAGCTTTTAGTAAACCCATTTGTGAATACATATTTTTTAAAAAAATTCTTCCCATAATGGCAAATAGAAGAAAAGTGACAGAGAAGAGTGATTCATAATTATTAGATGAATCAGAATGTGAATATAATGAGAAAGATAATGGCACTCCAGACTCAAATGATGACAGTGAAACTGTAAATGAAATTTCTTTCAGTCTTCAGCTGAAGATCTACAACCTAGATGAATTTTCTCAGACTCAAAAATTGACAAGTGAATGATATATTTCTAAAGACAAAAGAAAGAAATGACAAGAAAAAATACCCAAACCAAAAAATGACACACACGAAAAGAAATGATAGTCATTTAACAGGACGTACTTTATTATGCAGTGCTTGCTCTGTGACAGGGACCTGTGCCATCCCTTTTCACTGAGGTCAGGTGACCGTGTTCTATACCGTTTATGATGTTTTTGTGCCAAAACTTAGTTGATACAAAATTACACGTTATATTCAAATCCTTCCTAAATGGTTTTATAAAGCTATTTTTTACTATGACCTTATACTTACTTCTATAAATGATTTATAAGATAACCTAAAATATAAAGACTGGAAAGAGCACATGGTGAGTGCTGTGAATTGTGTAAGACTGATGAATCACAGACCCATACCCCTGAAACAAATAATACATTATACGTTAATAAAAAAAGAAGATTGAGAAGAGCACATTGGATTCACATGATAAATGGGATGGCTACTTTTGCTGATACATTAAGGGTTAAAGTGTGTTGTTTGTCTGCTTGTAATTAGGTTTCTCCTTAAGGTATATCCCAGTGAAGATGTCCAATAAGATTACTGTTTTTAAGGGTTTCTTAAATAATTCTATCATTAGATAAAAATTTAAGTCAATTTGTTTTGTGTTATTTTTTCTTCTTAAGGATTTTTAAAAACATAAAGTTTTTATTTTGGAATAAATTTAGATTCACTGAAGAGTTGCAAAGATAGTACAGAGAGCTCTTGTATAACCCTTATACAATTTGTTTTACCGTTTATATCTTACATTGCTATGGTGCTTTTGTCAGATCTAAGAAACTGTCATTGGTACATTACTATGAACTAAATTCCACACTTTATTTGAAGTTCACCAGCTTTTCCAGTCACAACCTCTTTCTATTCCAAGATCCAATCCAGAGTAATGGTATAGTTTTTACAATTCCACTTTTAGATTGTTCTGGTGTGTAAAAATGCAATTGATTTTTGTATATTGACCTCATTAGCAGTGACTTCACTATACTCACTTAGCCTCATAATTTATCTTATTTTTAATTCTGATTTTAATTTAAAAATGTATCAGTTTATTATTATTTTAATGTTTTAGATAACCAGGCATATTATCTGAAAATAGGGAGGGTTTTAATTTTTAATCAGCTTCATTGAACTATAATTTACATTTAATAAAATGCACCCTTCTAGAGTGTATAGCTGATGAGTTTTGACAAATGTGTACACCTGTGTTCCTTCTCAGTTCATCTCCACTGCCCAACCTAGCCTCAGGCCATCACTATAGATTAGATTTGTCTTTTCTAAAATTTCATATAAATGGAATCATAATCTGTGCTATTTTGTGTCTGGCTTCTTTTAGTCAGCACAATGATTTTGAGATTCATATATGTTTTAGTGTCTTGGTAGTTGGTTCCTTTTTTAAAGATTTTTACTTATTTATTAGAAAGAGCTAGTGAGCACAAAAGAGAAAGCACCAGTGGGGGGAAGGAGGGGAGAAGCAGACTCCCCCGCTGAGCAGAGAGCCCGAGGCACTGCTGGACCCCAGGACCCTGGGATCATGACCTGAGCCGAAAGCAGAGGCTTAACTGACTGAGCCTCTCAGGTGCCCCAGTAGTTGGATTTCTTCTTTAAAAGATTTTAAAACTTTCTTGATGTGTAATTGAAGTATACTAAACTGCAGATATTTAGAGCATAAAATTCACTCCATTTTGACCTACATATACACTTGTGAAACAATCACCACAATGAAGACAACAAATGTTTCCATCATTCCCCCCAATGTTTCCTTGTGCCCCTTTATAATCCATTCTTCCTTCCACCCTCATCTCCAGGTCTATACTGGTCTGCTTTCTGTCACTACATCTTAATTTGCATTTTTCTTAATTTTATATTAATGGACTCATGCAATATGTACTTGTCTTGGCCTGGATTCTTTCACTTAGCATAATGATTTTGAGATTCATCCATGTTGATGAATATACCAATAATCTGTTCCTTTTAATTGATAAGTAGTATTCAGTTATATGAATTTACCACAATTTGTTTTTCCATTCATCAAATGATGAACATATAGGTAGTTTCCATTTTAGGGCTTTTACAAATAAAGCTCTTATGAATATTTGTATACAAGTCTTTGTATAGGCATAGGTTTCCATTTCTCTTGGTTAAGTACCTAGAAGTGACATAGCTAGGTCATTTAGTCGGTGAAAGTTTACCTTTTTAAGAAATTTCCAAACTGTTTTTCAAACTGGTTGTACTATTTTATATTCCCAGTAGCAGTGTACAAGAGAGCCCCAGCTTCTCCACATCCTCATAAACACTTGATATGGTCAATAGTTTAAACTTTAGCCATTCTGCTAGATAAATCATGGTTTTAATTTCCAATTCCTTGATGACTAATTATATTAAATATCTTTTAATGTGTTTATTTGCCATTCAGACATTTTGTTTTTGTGAAGTGGCTATCGAAATCCTTTGCCCATTTTAAAATTGGGTTGTCTTCTTATTGTCAAGTTGCAAGTGTTTATATATTCTTTTTTTTTAAGATTTTATTTATTTATTTGACAGAGAGAAACAGAGCTAGAGAGGGAACACAAGCAGAGGGACTGAGAGAGGGAGAAGCAGGCTTCCCACCAAGCAGGAATCCTGATGTGGGACCCGATCCCAGTTATCCGGGATCATGACCTGAACCGAAAGCAGTTGCTTAACCAACTGAGCCACCCAGGTGCCCCACAAGTGTTTATATATTCTTGACACAGGTCCTTTATCTGATTTATGTACTGTGACTATTTTCTCCCAGTCTGTGGCCTGTCTTTTTATTTTCTTAATGATGTCTTCTGAAGAGCAAAATTTTAAAATTTTGATGAAGACCAAGATATTAATTTTTCTTCTATGGTTCTAAGAAGTTCTTGCCTTCCCTAATATCCTATGTTCTCCTACTATTTTTCTCCTAAAGTTTTATAATTTTAGGTTTTGTGCTTTTAATATATAATCCATTTCAATGTAATTGTTGTGTCTAGGGTGAGGTCATGGTAGAGGTTGGGTTTCTGCATTGGGATATTGGTTATTCCAAAACTATTTGTTAAAAAGAGTATATTTTCCTTATTGAGTTGCTTTGGTACTTTGTCAAAAATAAGTTCTATATATAATTTATACATGCTGAAATTATGTGTATTATATTTTGTATGTATTGGAATACATATATATGTGTGTATGTATGCTTTTCTGTTTACTGATTTGTGTATCTATTCTCACATCAATACCACACTGTCTAGATTAGTATAGTTTATTAGTAAGACTTGAAGTCAGGTAGTATAAATACTTCAAATTTGTTCTTTTCCAAAATAATTTTCTTATATTCTAGGTCCTTGGAATTTTAATATGAATTTTAAATCATCTTGTCAATGCCTACCAAAAAATCTGGTGGGACAGTAAATGAGAATGCATTGGATATATAGATCAATTTCCAGAGAATGGATATCTTAAAAGAATACAATTGATTTTCATATATTTATTTTGTGCTCTGCAACCTTGCCAACTCACTTATTTTGCAGAGGACATAGTTCTTTTTTTTCCAGGGGAAATAGAAGGAGTGAATATAAACCACTCTGTCAAGACATTTGGCTGTGATAAGGAGTAGGAGAGAGATAGAGGGTAGTTAGATGAAGGGTTGCATGAGTTTGAAAGACTTTTTTTGTTTGGTTATATGGTTTTCTTATCTTTTTGTTTTGATTTTATTTTGTTTTATTTTTATTTTAAAGAGCTAAAAGATCCAATAGAGAGGGAACGTTTTAATAATAGAGAACAAAAAAAATCATCTGTAACTTAAAAGAGCAGGTAGAGTTTTGCTCTTTAAAACACCACACACACACACACACACACACACACACACACACACTCATACTTACATAGAATTCTTATCCCTCTACCCTTCCAATAGAGTTATCTCATAATTATTGTTTAAATTGATACTTATTATTTACATTACTGTGACTATGTCCATTTCTTTCATTGCTGAGCCAAGTAGTATGCTGTGACTATACTTCCTTTTCTCTATCCTTTTTGGCTATAGAGTGAGTTTGTCCTTTTTTAAAAAAATTGGTGATGTTTCTATTTGCCTCTTAGCCATATTCTTTTAATTTCCCTCTCCCCAGAATACTGTTTTTTACATTGTGGAGGATATCTGGGGTTCTATCAGTTCCATTTTTTTTTAATGGAGACATCTGTCCTGCAGGCCTCCATCTTCTTGCTCCAGTTTGGCTGATCACCTTCTAAACCTGCTGCAGAGCTCTCATCTTAGTGCTTCATTTCCTTCCCCTTCTATGATCAATCTCTCATTTCCTGGGTTCCAAATATTCCTGTCTCCTGGAACACTTCTTCTAGTCACTTCCTGAGAAAGGGTACACAGGAGTTCAGTTTTCTAAGACCTTGCGTGTCTGAAAATGTATTCCTTCTACTCCAAATCCTTACTAATAGTTTTGTTGGATATAAAATTCTTATCAAAAAAGAATTTCCCTTAGAAACGTTCTCCCATTAATTTCTAATTTCCAGAGTGGCTGTTGAAAATGATGCCATTGGGGCGCCTGGGTGGCTCAGTTGGTTAAGCGACTGCTTTCGGCTCGGGTCATGATCCCAGAGAACTGGGATCGAGCCCCACATCGGGCCCCACATCGGGCCCCACATCAGGCTCCCTGCTTGTTAGGAAACCTGGTTCTCCCTCTCTCACTCCCCCTGCTTGTGTTCCCTCTCTAGCTGTGTTTCTCGCTGTCAAATAAATAAAATCTTAAAAAAAAAAAGAAAGAAAATGATGCCATCTGATTCCCCACTCATTTGTATATAACCCGTTTTTCCTTTATGAAATCTTCCACTATCTTCTATTTATTCCCAATGTTCTGAGTTCTCATGATACTGTCATAGTCTAGATCTTTTCTCATTAACTAAGCTGGACATTTGTTGGATCCTTGCAATCTGGACCCTCATATCCTTCATTCCTGGGAAATTTATACTACTTCTCTTATAATTTCCTTCTATCCAGTTTTCTCTCTTCCTAGAACTCCTCTTGATTAAATTTTGGCCTTTGGGATTAAATCTCTAATGTTTCTTATCTTTTTTTCCTCTGATTTTCCATGACGTTATCTTTTTGCTTTACTTTCTGGGTAAGAGTCTTTATCATACAACTCTCCCAGTGATTTTTAAAATTCCAGTTACACTGTTTTTAATTTCAAATAGCTCTTTCTTATTCTTCATTCCTTTTTTATTTTAAGGATCCTATTTCTGTTTGTTGCATGAAATATCTTAACTCTATGAGGATATTAATCACTGTTTTTTTAAGTTTCCTGCTCTATAGATTGTCTCTGAGTGTTCTCTCTCTCTCTCTTTCTCTGCCTCTCTCTCTTTTCTTTCTTTCATATTAAAGGCTTTCCTCAAATGCCTGGTAGTCATCTCTTGTCTATTTTAAAATGGAAGTTCTTCTAAGGCTTACTCATTAAGGCTTACTCACTGTAAGACTTACTAACTTTCACTGTAGATAATTGGGCAGAAACCCAGACATTTCACTGGAAGAGCAACGGTAGTCGTTATCAGCAATCCTCATTTTTCATGATTCCCATATGAACGAATGTCGGTTACCATCAGTTCCCCAACAGCACAGTTCAAATTTCAGTTACCACAGCATATTAACTGTGAGTAATTACATGAAGTACAAACTACAATGCTAGATCTTTAGCCAACAAGTCACTGTGGAAATAACAGATGTGCATCAAGACTGTGCTGCTTCTTTCAAAGTCTATTGGTGATTGGTCTACCGTGAATCAGTTATTCAGTTCATGCACGGATGACAAAGCACATACCACAGTTGGGCTGCCTACTTGTCTCATGGTGATAAACCCACATGACCTTTACAAAAATGGATAATCAAAAGAGAGAACTGGCTAACAAAGATGAAAATACAGCAAAGAAGTGAAAAGTAAAAATGCTGGAAATGAAACTGGGTGTGATTTGAATATGACAGCAACAAAGCAAAGATTGGACAAGCCCTTCACCTGCGTGAAGCTATGGTATGGATGACATTGGACAAGTTCAATTAATGTGAAAAGAGCCAGGTGACATTGCATCAATGTCTTTTAGGTTAAGTTGCACTAGGAACGGAAAGTGGCTTAGGACTGAAATGGAGCATTTACTTTTACTTTGGTTTAAAGACTGAAAAAGAAAAAGAAAACCTAATCAGTTTGGCTAATGTTAGGGCCAAAGCACTGAAGTTATTGCCAGTAAGGTCTGCTTTAACAATTTCCAAAATTGGCATGAATTGACTAACACCAATCTGTCTGGTGAAGCTACTCGCATAGATGCAGATACTGACATAAAATTTGCATCCAGATTCCAAGTGTTAATAAGGCGGGTGGTCAAGTCTTTTCTGAAGGACAACTCCATCCATAACTTATACGGCAAAAGATGAAGGATCCTGAAGTAGTCATAAAGGAGAGATTGTAGATATGCCACCAGAGAAACTTAGTGAAGACGAATTTGTGATATAAATGAGGAAAGGGGTTGTGACAGAAAGGATGAAGGTGTCCCAGAGGAAGTGACGTTGGCAAAAACACTTCACATTGAAGGAATTCTGAGACGTTTCATAAGATTGAAAGTGCCAAAGATAAAATGTTGGAAGCTGATCCAAATTTAGAAAAGAGCATGACAATTTCCATGACAAGGCATAGAAAGATGCTGGCTCCACATTGTAAATTATACTAGGAAAAGAAGGCAAGCACTGTTCAAACTCCTCCTTGGTAAGGTTTACAAAAACAAAACAAAACAGAGCAAAATGCAACACTCTTGAATTCTCAATGTTCCCTAGGGTTTTAAATTGCAGTGTACCAAGTAAAGATCAGTTTTACAATTTCATTTCCCTATACATTTAGGCCTGACAGAGGGTTTTTAATGTTTTCACAAAATGATTTCAAGAATATGGAATAATTACAATTTTTCCCATTGATTATTAAGATGACTTTGCATGGTCATTTTTATAGTTCCTCCCCACGGTGAAAGAAAGGAATGCCTCTATCTACAAATCTCCTCTTTGGGCTGTGTGGCTTCTCTGGAGAGCAGTCCTCCAATCCCTTGCCTAGTGACTATATATCTAGCTGCTAACATGCTTTGAGGTAAGTGACCCCAGAGCTATGGGGGTGTCACCACTGAATATGTAGACTTTTGCTTAATCCCACTGTGCCTGACATTCCCCAAACCAAAGTCTCCCGAGTTCAGTTTCTTCATGGAATAAATCTATCTTCTACCAGGATGAGACAAGAGATTCAATGGTGCAGTTCTTTCTTATATAGGCTTTCAGCAAACTCCTTCTTTACAGCTCTACTCATTTACCACCCCACTGCACTCACTAACTAGCTCTTCTAATTCCTGAGCTTCTCTGGGATTCTGTAGGTGAATTGGCTTGCTTCTCAACAGCATCATCCTTTTCACGGGCTTGGTATTCATCCATTTGGGCTCTGCTAACTCCTTTACTTGCTTCCATCTTATCCTCTGTGGACTCTTTTTCTGCTCTTTTTTCTCATGGGTTTATACATAAAAAATTTTTCTACTTCTTTTTCAATGGAGTTTAATGAGGGAATAGATGTTCAATGTGCTATGGTTAACTGGAATAATCTATTAACATAGATTTATGGTGATCTTATTCTACCATATTGTATCACTTCTTTGGCAGTGCTTGGGTGCTCAGGCTAAAGAATCAGGAAAGTAGATCATAGGCTTCACTCAGAATCAGAGTTTTATCAGGCAGGTGCAGCAAAAAATCAGGGGACAGGGGAACTTGGGGCGGTGGAAAAATGTTGAAATTATGAATCGTGTAATAAAAGCTGAATGAGAATGGAAGAAAAGAGAGAGTTGACAGACTGAGAGAAAATTAAGGGACCAATATAGTGGAGACGCTGATTAGGCCAAAAAAGGTCATTGTGGGAATAGTTGAATAAGAAATCAAGAAGAGGAAGCTGTGGTCCTATAGTGGATTGTCTGAGTTACTGATTTTTGAGATTGAACATTCATGGGTGGTTGAGGTAGAATAGAGGGCAAATTTATTGGAATGAAATACTAAAGAACTTAGGGACAGTTGAATGAGTTGTCCACATGGCTGTTGAGGTAATACAGGATAATGAGCAAAGATCACCATACTTAAAGTCTTTTAGCAAGTGGGCCTTTTACAGAACAATGAAGAAAAGGAATAACCAAAAAGAAAGAGGAGGTAGAGGTGGAGGAGGGGAAAATTCTCTTTCAATTAGATTAGGCTCAACTTCTTACTGACAGAAAACCCCAAATAACCATAACTTGAACAATAAAGTTCATTTCTCTTTCACGTATTGGGCTCATGGTGTTTCTTCCCATGATGTCCTCATGAATCAAGGTGACTTCCAACTCAATGTTCTACCATGCCTATAGTATTGCCCTTGGCTTCATAGTCCAAGGTAGTGGTCTAGAACATAGTCCATGGTGGTAGTCTAAACCAACAACCACTCTTGCATTCTAGACAAGGATTAAGGAAGGTTCCCAGACGAGGCAAATGATATGGGCAGCATTCTTTAAAAAGATTCCTAGAAGCTAACACATACACTTAGGCTTATATCCCCCTGGCCTAAATGTAACATACCACTGGCCCCAAGGCCATTTCTAGCTACAGGTGAAACTAAGAAATAGAATTTTTTTTTCCTGGGAAGCCATATACCCAGCTAAAATTTCTATTACTATGGGAGAAAAGGAGAGTAGGTCAAAGAGGATGACCAGCAGGCTCTGCCAGAGCCCTGGAAATCAGGTATGAGGGAATAACTGGAACAAAGATTTGTTAACCAGAGAGGAATATTCCCACTATTTTATTTTATTTTATTTTATTTTATTATTTTATTTTATTTATTTTATTTTATGTTACACACACAGAAAGAGCACAAGCAAGGGGAGCAACAGGCAGAGGAAGAGGGAGAATTAGGCTCCCTGAGGCTCAGGGAGCTCAATGTGGGGCTCGATCTCAGGATCCCTGGATCATGACCTGAGCTGAAAGCAGATGCTTAACCGACTGAGCCACTCAGGCACCCAAAATATTCCCACTATTAAGTGGTGTCCAAAAATAATCTTAAATTATTTATGCTTCACTGTTGCCTTACTTTCCTTTAAAAAATTGAATAAGTTCTTGGTATTCATTAACAGAAAAATTAGAAGGGAATTCAGAGATCTATGAATTAAATAATCAGTCCTTTCAAGTTACCAGGAGGTTGGTCAACTTTTACTCTCTTAAATAATAATAAAGTCTGCTGTGGTAGGCTAAAATTGGCCCTCACTAAAGATAGCCATCGCTTAATCCCTGGAAACTATGAATGCCACCATATATGGCCAAAATGGGGTGGAATCATTGCAGATGTGATTAAATTAAACATCTTGATGCAGGAAGATATCTTGTTCCCATATTCTTCAACCCACTGGTGATGGAGGGAGTCCCATTTTAGGGTTCTGGGGATGGTCAAACACATGGCACCGAACACTGGATGGAGGAGGTAGAGAGCAGTTCATTAGTCACATATATTCACATCCCAGAAAAGGAGGACACTACATGCTATGCAGGGTCACACAAGGGTTGTACTCAGGAGTAGAGTAAACCCAAAGGGACTGTGGAAGGCAAATTTTGTAGTAAAAGAAGGGTGGGGTTCCCTTATTTCTCAAGGGAAGATGTGACTGGCTTATTTAAATAATTTCACAGGGGGTCAGGGACGTGAAACACATTAGGTTGAGGACTGGGCCAGGTGGGGTGCAGCTGATCCAGCTGATAAGGGAACCACTGGGAGAGACCCTTTCCAGCTGGATGGGAAATATATTTGGCAAGAGCAAAGCACAGTTAGGGCTTTTGGGGCCCTGTGGGACCCAAAGATGTCAAAATAGCATGTAAAAATTTTAAGGCTTACACTACAGAAGATCTTTCTGGATTATCCAGGTGAACTCTAAATGTAATCCTGTGTATCCTCATAAGAGGGACACAGAGAGAGATTAAACACACAAAGAGAAGAGAAGGCAATATGACCACAGAGACATAGATTGGAGTGAGGAAGCCACACACCACGGAATGCTGGCCTCCTCTAGAAGCTGGAGGAGGCAAGGAATAGATTCTCTCCTCGAACCCCAGAGGGAGTAAAGCCTTGCTGACACCTTGATGTCAGCCCAGTGAAACTGATGTTGGACTTCTGGCCTCCAGAGCTCTGAGAGCATAAATTTCTATTGTTTTCAACCACCACATTTGGGGGACCTGGGTGGCTCAGTTGGTTAGGCATCTTCCTTCAGCTCAGATCATGATCCCAGGGTCCTGGGATTGAGTCCCACATCAGGCTCCCCATTTAGCAGGGAGTCTGATCTTCCCTCTGCCTGCTGCTCCCCCTGCTTGTGCTCTCACTCTCTCTGGGAAGTAAATAAATAAAATTTAAAAAATAAAATACACCACCAGATTTGAGGTAATGTATTACAGCAGTCTATGGTCTGAATGTTTGTGTCTCTCAAAGTTCCTATGTTAACATCGTAATGCCAAAGTGATGGTATTAGGAAGTGCTTTGGGAGATGCTTAGTTCATGAGACTGGAGCCCTCAAAAATGGGATTAGTGACTTTTTTTAAGACCCCACAAAACCCCCTTGCCCCTTCTACCATGTTAGGATACAACCAGAAGGAGCTACCTATGAACAAGAGAGGAGACTTTCACCAGAACCCAACCACGCTGCACCCTTGATCATGGACTTCCAGCCTTCAGAACTGTGAGAAGCGAATTTTTATCGTGTGTAAGTTACATGGTCTGTGGTGTTTTGTTATAGCAGGAAACGGATAGAGCCACCAACCCCTGAGTATTTGCTATGTGCCTGATACTAAGCTAAATCCTTTACAGGTAATATCTCATTTGATCCTCACAACAACTGAAAGACCTAGGTTCTATTGCTAATCCCATTTTACAGATAGAGAAATTGATATTTAGAAATGACCATCTGGCTGATGTCACACAGCACTCAATAGTAAGTGCAGAGTGCTACGCTAAATCTACATGGCCCTAAAGCTCATGCTCTCTTTTTTTTTTTTAGGATTTTATTTATTTATTTGACAGAAAGAGAGAGAGAGAGACAGACAGACAGACAGACAGACAGACAGCAAGAGAAGGAACACAAGCAGGCTTCCCGACAAGCAGGGAGCCCAATGCGGGGCTCCATCCGAGGACCCTGGGATCATGACCTGAGCCGAAGGCAGACACTGAACGACTGAGCCACCCAGGAGCCCACATACTACAAGTATGAACTGAGTGTCTATTATGTGCTTGGCACACTGCTAGATGTTGTGGGGATAGAGGAGATCAATAACTAAATTCCTTTTTAAACTTTCCTTACTTCCTTTGGTCCAGAAGGAACCACTAGCAGCTTTCACTGACCTGAGACACTGTCCCACCTCTCTGCTGAGAGCCAGTTTGAACTTTATTCATTCTAAAACCCAGCCATCCAGCCCTTGAATCACTCAAGATTCCCAGTCTACGAAGGTCAGAATCAAGACCAAACCTCTATGAAGTACCTATTACTCCCCAGAACCTCCCTAATCTAAGAATAATCTTGATCTTTCCCACCTGCTGGTCACATAGGCTTTGCTCTGTAGGGCTCTTCCAACACTGGAAGAGTGTTTTTTTGAGCAGAGATTACTCAAGAACTCTCTGATACCTAAGATAGACATAGGAACCAGTAAGAGGCAAATGCTCTTCTTCACTGGGGGGCCTGCAACACTGCTTTCTGAACAACTATACTTCACCTCTTGCTGCCTTTAGCCTCCTATCCATTAGCTTCTGCTGGTGAAACCAATCCAGTTGGAATAGATGAATAGAGCCATGGGTATGCATGAGCTTGCTTCATTTCCCAGTATATAGACTACCTTATGATGAAGCGTCCATGAATACATTGCTTTGCGAAATCGGGAACAAATTGACCTTTCGCATTTAAAAGATCTGTGAGGACTTTTTAAGCATAAATACAATGGAAGAAGTCATAAAGGAAAAATAGAGATAGCGGTGCCAAAGTTGAAATCTAAAACTTACCTGCATTTTAAAAACAAACAAACAAACAAACAAACAAACAAACAAAAACATAGACCCTGCTGGCAAGTAAGTAAATTGGTACAACTTTCATGGAGGTCATTCTGGTATATGTATTAAAAGCCTTTCAAATGGGGACACCTGGGTGGCTCAGTGGGTTAAACGTCTGCCTTCGGTCATGATTCCAGGGTCCTGGGACCAAGCCCTAAACGTCTGCCTTCGGGGTCCTGGGATCAAGCCCCACATTAGGCTCCCTGCTCCTTTCCCTCTGTTCTCTCTCTCTCTCTCTCTCTCTCTCTCTCTCTCTTTCTCTCTCTCAAATGAATAAATAAAATCGTAAAAAAATAAAAAGCTTTTGTGTACTTACCCCATCACCTAGGAATCCCACTGCCAAGGATTTATCCAAAGGAAATAAGCATGTTTGGGCACAAAAGTTTTGCTATGAGGGTGTTTGTCTGTTTTAATTATTAAAGTGGAAGGTTGGAAGCAACACAAATGTCTAATAACAGAGGGCTGATACCTCGCTTGATAGAATACAGTGCGGACACTAAAAATCATATTTTTAAAGAATATTTAATGTCATAGGAAGTATTCGGGTTATATTTAGGGAAAGAAAGCAGGATATGAAACTGTACACACAGAATTATTTTAATTAAAATAAGTATATTAATCATTAATTCAACCAATATTTATCGAGGGTCTAATATATGTCAATAGAGCAGTGAGCCAAACAGGCACCGTCTCTGCCCTCAGAGAGGAAAAGAGTCTGGAAAGAAATACATCAAAATCCCAATCCATAAAGGTACCTATCTCTGGATGGGATTAAGGGCGATTTTAACTTCTCTCTTGCTACATCTCTGTTTTCTGTAATTATATAATGCTTTCATAATCAGAAAAAAAGTTATTTTTTAAAATCTTCCTTCAAATTGAGGCCAGCTACCATACCCTTGTGAAGTCTAAGACATAAAAACATCTTGTATTTAAAGAGAATAGGGTGGGACACCTGTGTGGCTCAGTTGTTTAAGCGTCTGACTTTGGCTCGGGTCATGATCGCAGGGTCCTGGGATCAAGTCCCACGTTGGGCTCCTTGCTCAGCGGGGAGCCTGCTTCTCCCTCTGCCTGCTGCTCCCCCTTGTTTGTGCTCGCTCTCTCTCTTTCTCTCTCTGACAAATAAGTGAATAAATAAGCTTTTTAAAAAATCAATTAAAGAGCACAGGGTGACATATAGAAATGTAGAATTGCTATTTCATACACCTGAAATTAATATAACACTGTATGTGAACAACTGGGATTAAAATAAAAACTTACAAAACAATAAAGACCTCTTGGCAATTTGGACCACTTCCAGGTCTCTCTATTTGACCCTGGAGGGATTAGGGTCAGGGATTACCATTCCCATTGTACGGATAAAGAGACTGAGGCAGAGAAGGCAAGTGATAGCCCTGAAAAACAGTGAGTTGGGGCTAGAATCATAGTGCTCACAACAGGTTTCAGGGATCCTTTCCTTTACAACACCTTTTAGGAAAAGGGGCCTCCCAGGGCTTTGCCCCAAATTCTTTTCCCAACATTTCCCTCAGTTTTACCTTCTTGCCTCTCAAAAATTCAGAATCGCAGAAGAGAAGGGACCATGGAAAGAATTCCAGCCTCCCACCACTCCTTGCCTGGGGGGATATCCATGTTCTTGATCTGCCTTTCTGTGTCTCTCTGCCAAGCACAGGTGCCCCCATTTTCCCCCTCCCACCTCTTTTGGGAAGTCAGCTAGGTGGCTCTTTGACCAAACGAATGAATTAGACCTAATGTCTTCTAGCCGGTAATGGGACTACTGCCTGAATACCAAACGTCCCACAATGTTGGCATTTTAACTAGGAACTCTAAAGACATCAAACCCAAAGGAACTGTGGGATTTCAAGCAGCACAGCAAGCCAGCCAGAGAGGTATCTGTGGTCACGATGGGTTTTTGGGAGCTCTGCTAAAGGTTTTATAAAATTAAAGGAGCTCCCCCCTCCCAGTGCATAGAAGACCAGCTCAAACCTCAGGGACCTGGCTCCCCTGGATGGGGAGGACGGAGGATCCAGGCCTACGGTGGCGCATCCTTCTGGCCTTTGTCAGGGGTTGGCGAGTTCAGCCAGGCATAGTGCCCACAACCACTCAGGAGGAATCAAGGGAGCCTGAAGAACAGCGAAAGAATGAGTGGCCAGTGGGATGATTTCCAAGTCTACCCAAAGCGAAGCACATCCGGTTCCTATTCATTTGTCTCCTGGTTCTAGCTCCCATCCCCTCTGGCTTCCTCGGGTCAATGGCAAATCTGAACTCTTTATGGTCGGTTTCTTGGACTTGGTTCCAGTGTGGTTTTCATGGCATCGGGAGAAGATTTCCTGTCCAGACCAATTTTTCTGCCAATCGCTGGTTAAGACAATAATAATAATGACAACTGCCATTTATAAAGAATCAAACACGTGCAGAGCACTGTGCTGTGCCCCTGTTCACGTGAAACCATCATTTAATACTCAAAAGCCTAAGTCAGAGGCACCACTGTTATCCCCATTGTACATTTTTTTTCAGTTCAAGATGGTAGGCTGAGCACAAACTTCTAAGTCATCTCCCTCCAGAGACCTCATTAAAATAATAGTACAGAAATTTTAAAATGCATCAACCCACCACAATAAAGAGAACAGGAGGGGAGCCGTCAGCGGATGAGAAATTTAAATAAATTTCTGAAGTCAGAAAGCATCTGGAGGAGTGCTAACTGATGAAGCAGAGTGGAGCAAACAATCAGTTTTAACTATGTGTGGAAATGCTGCAGCTAAAGAGGCAGTCTGCCGATCTTGCAAACCTTAGCGAGGCCTGGCCTCCGAGATGACAAGTATAACAAAGAATAAGAGGTGAGGTGGACAAGGGGCCTCACGACTGATGGTCTGTGCGAAGGAGAGTTGATCTCCCACTCCTACGGGGAGATTAGCTGGCAGCCAGATATTTACTTGCCAGCCTAAAGACAAAGGGTTTCTCCTTTACAGACATTGAACAAAGTATCTAGAGAGAATGAGGTCGGCTAGTTGGGTCTTAGTGCCTCAGAGTGAGGCCTTCTGAAGTCTGGTGTTTCGGTTCTTAACCTCTACTTCCGTGAGCCCACAGAAGATTCATAAGCAGCTCCCATCCCACCCTCCTTAAGCAAAATCCGTCCATGGACAAGGTCTGCTCATACACCCCAGCCCCCCGTCACATTATTGCCCATGTCTAAAAGATGAATGGGAAACAAAGGAGCATTAGACATGCAAGGAAAGATTGGGGAATTAAAGAGAAATCACAAGATAAATAGAACAAGTAGAATTAATTCGGAGAACTAATGGTAGCTTTAAATGAAAGTCCAAGTAGTATCCATGGAGAAATTTGAGAACGTATTACATGTGTAAAACAAGAATAGAAAGGTATACAAAATAAGAACAAAGAATACAATTGAGCTTTTTTGCAAAACTGTCCTTTTTTTTTTCTTTTTAGTAGGCTCTGTGCTGGGGAGCCCAACACAGGGCTTGAACTCACAATCCTGAGATAGAGACCTGAACTGAGACCAAAATTCAGACAACCAACTAAGCCACCCAGGTATCCCATAAACTTTTCAATTGTAAATCTTTGTATACTGCTTTGATTTCTGAATCACATGAAAGGTATTACTTATTTGAAATAAATGAGTTTAATTTTTTAAAAGAATAAGCTCTTGAAAAAAATACGCTTGGCAAAGTAAACAGTCATAGAAGTTGCATTCGTTTTCTGTTGCTGCAAAATAATTACTAGAAGCTTAGTGGCTGAAAACAACACACAGTTATTATTTCATAGTTTCCATACAGCAGAAGTCCAGGCACAGCGTCTGGGTTCCCTGCTCAGGGTCTCATCAGGATACGTCTAGATCTCATGGTCCTTTTCAAGCTTGTTCAGGTTGTGGGCAGAATTCAGTTCCTTAAGGTTATAAGAAGACCCTCAGCTCCTAGAAGCTGCTCCTCTCCTTAGACAGTTTATGACATGCTTATTTTCTTCTTCAAGGACATCAGGAGAATCTTTCTGGCCTTCTGCCTGAGTCCTACACCTCCTTTATAGAGCTCACCTGATTAAGTCAGGCCCACCCAGAATAATCTCCCTTTTGATTAACTAAAAGAAATTGACTTGGGACCTAAATTAAATTGTCAAAATTCCATCACCTTTGCCATATAACCTAATCATGAGAGGAAGATCCCATCAAATTCACAGGTCTCTTTCCCCAAACTCAAAGAGAGGGTGTTATGCAGAGCATGTTCCCCAGGGTGCAGGAGTCTTGGGGACCATCTTAGAACGCTGCCTACTATGAGGATTAGAAAATAAAGATAAGGAAATCTCCTCACACTGAATAAAAACAGATAATAAATAAAGGAGGAAAGAGAAACGATAAAGTAACATTCAAGAGGCTCGATGTCTAACATCCAACTATTAGAAAATCCAAAAAGGAGGAAGAGAGAAAATTATCAAAGGAGTACTACAATCAAATTTCCCAATGTTGATGGAAGACCTGAGTGTTCTAACTGGAACAGCCAATTGAGTGTCATACAGAATTAATTCTTTCAAAGCCATGGTTCCCAGCCATGTGCAGGGTTGCAAACCTAAGTAAATGGGGAGACATACCATGTGTATGGACAAGAAGACTCAAAATGTCAATTCTCCCAAATCGATTGAAAGCTTTAATGTAATGTCTATCAAAATGCCAGGTTTTTGTAGATGTAGACAAGCTTATTCTCTTTTTTTAAAAAAAGATTTATTTATTTATTTATTTGACAGAGAGAAACACAGCTAGAGAGGGAACAGAAGCAAGGGACTGAGAGAGGGAGAAGCAGGCTTCCCGCCGAGCAGAAAGCCCAATGTGGGGCTCGATCTGGGGTCTCCAGGATTATGACCTGAGCCGAAAGCAGTTGCTCAACCAACTGAGCCACCCAGGCGCCCCCTAGACAAGCTTATTCTAAAATTAATATGGGGATACCTGGGTGGTTAAACATCTGACTTCACTTTGGGTCATGATCTCAGGGATTTGGGACTGAGTGTTGCATTGGACTCTGCACTCAGTGGGGAGTCTCGTTTGCCCTCTCCCTCTGCCCCTACCCCAACTTGTGCATGCTTTCTTTCAAATAAATAAATAAAATCTTTAAAAAATAAAATGAGATAAAGTTAATATGGAAAAGCAAAGGAATTAGAAAAGCCAGAAAAATATTTGGAAGAAAATAAATTTAGACAAATCACACAGAATGATTTTAAGATTTATATAAAGCTAGGTAATTAAGACCAGGTGGTATTGGTAAAGGGATAGGCACATAGACCAATGGGATAGAAGAGCAAGTCCAGACAGAGCCCCATAAAGAGAGACAGATGTGTAAAGGCAATTGAATGGAAAAAACAGAGTCCTTTCAACAAATAATGCTGAAGTGGTTGTTTTATTATAAAAAGAATTTGGGGAGTAACTGAGTTACACAGTCAGTTAATTGTCCTACTCTTGGCTTCAGCTCAGGTCACGATCTCAGGTTGGTGAGATTGTGCTCAGCACAGTCGGCTTGGGATTCTCTCTCCCTCTCCCTCTGCCCCTCCCTCGATCACTCTCTCTCTCTTCCTCTCTCTCTAATAAATAAATAGGAAAGAAAGAAAAAAGAAAGAACTTTTTAAAATAATTTATTTTATTTTTTCAGTGTTCCAAGATTCATTGTTTATGCACCACACCCATGCCCTCCTTAATACCTACCACCAGGCTCATCTACCCCCATCCTCCTCCCTTACAGTCTCTCATGCTTTGTCTTCTAGTCTGATTTACCCCAATTCACATTTCCTTTCCTTCTCTCTCTCTCTCTCTCTCTCTCTCTCTCTCTCTCTCTCTCT